>KE372687.1:416253-430438 GCA_000418225.1 Zizania latifolia | reverse complement strand
CTTAAATTTAAATAAGGTGATCTATCACCTCGGTTATATTTTCTTCCGTTTTTATATGTATATATGCAGAATTACGTGATATTGAATCAAGGGCTAATATTAATTAGAAATCTTACTCCTTAGAATATATATATTATACCGTAAAAGCTGTCATTTATAATAAGATATATGTATTTAGTATTTAACTTAAGCTTTCTGGTGTATAAGTGTGGAACATATATAGTTATAATTTGTGTTCAGCTTAAGCTTTGTGGATGTACACAATCACGCAGGAACATAACATTGCGGGCGTGCATGCACCGGGTGCCGACGGACCCGGCGGCGCGGGGGTGGCAGTGGCCGGAGCAGTGGCCGGAGAGGGTGGAGAAGGCGCCGTACTGGCTGAACAGCAGCCAAGTGGGCGTGTACGGCAAACCGGCGCCGGACGACTTCGTGGCGGACTACGAGCACTGGAGGAAGGTCGTCCGCAGCTCGTACCTCGCCGGCATGGGCATCGACTGGAAGACGGTCAGGAACGTCATGGACATGAGAGCCATCTACGGGGGGTAAGCATGCATGCATGCAGCAACGACGACGACGAGCTCACCCATGGGCCATGACCAATGGATCGATGCAGGGTGATTTTGACATTGACGGGTTGTCGGTTTCGTCTCCGGCCAGGTTCGCGGCGGCGCTGCGGGACATGAGCGTGTGGGTGATGAACGTGGTGACGATCAACTCGCCGGACACGTTGCCGGTGATCTACGAGAGGGGCCTGTTCGGCATCTACCATGACTGGTGCGAGTCCTTCAGCACCTACCCGAGATCCTACGACCTCCTCCATGCCGACCACCTCTTCTCCAAGCTCAAATCCAGGTTCAAATTCTCAACATTTAATTTCCCGTGTCAATTGCATCTGCCATCGATATAAAAAAAGACATTTTTTGTGGTTACATTATGTTGTGAATGACCGATATAATTACTCCCTCCAGTATTAAAAACCAAGTCGTTTTGGACATGATTTTATAATTCTGATACCAAAGAATGATTAATTAGTGTGGTATTTTTCTTCTTTACTCATATTAAATACAACGCGGGAGTAAAGACAGCACGAAAGATAAAGAGAAATTAGTATATCATCGAAAGTATAGACGTCTGAAATGCACAACAAAATATAAAATGACTTGTTTTAGATAACTTTAGATAAAAGTCTAAAATGACTTGTTTTATTTTATAAAACCGGAGGGAGTATGTTTTTTCTCAAAAAGATTTTTCTATTACAATGTCCTTTACGATCTATTTTATAATATCATAGACTCTTAAATCATTATCCATTGAATTTATCATCCAGCATATTCTTTAATGTAACATTTGGATGTTGCTGCCATTGTTATAGGTGTAAGATGTTGCCGGTGGTAGTGGAGGTGGACAGGATGCTGAGACCGAACGGGAAGCTGATCGTGAGGGACGACAGGGAGACGGTGGACGAGATCCAGGTCGTGGTGAGGTCGCTGCGGTGGGAGGTCAGGATGACCGTCTCCAACAACAGGGAGGCCATGCTCTGCGCCAGGAAGACGACGTGGCGGCCCACACAAGTCGAGGCAAGATGACCTCGCCGGCCGGTGGCCGGCCGGCCGGCGATTGATGTAGATGGAGGATGACCGCTCGATCGATCGAGCTGATAGCTGCAATACTTAGCACGTACGGTACAGGGTGATCTACACACTACATTGGGGTCTGCAGCTAGCATTGCAATAACCGAGCTAGGTGCTGGGCTTTCTAGCACTCCCTCTGATACATGAATATATTGGAAGTTTGGTTTTTCGAAAATCAAATTTCTTCAACTTGGATCAATTTTATAAAAGAATATACCACCAATTCACCAATTGTAACATCAAATTAGTTCCATTAAATCAAACATTAAATATATTTTAATAGTGTATTTATTTGATATTGTAAATATCAATATATTTTTATTTGATGCTATTATGTTCATTTTAGGATTGATCTTTCTCAGAAGTCAGAATCCATTACACTACCAGAACCTTTAGCTTATTTATAAACTAACAAGCTTAATAGTCCCAATAAATCACTGTCTAAAAAAGTTTTAAAGCTCAATATTTTGTTCTAAACTGTTTCTAAAATCTAAACTTATTATCTATGTACTATAGTAAAAATATTGTTTTGTTTGGTATTTAATTGATAATACCAAAGATATTTTTTTTGACATTAGATAAAGTTGAGATCTAAATAAGATCAAAAAACTTGAAAACTCAATTTTTTCACAAATAGAACACAAAGCTTAATTACCTCATGAAGTTAAAAGAGAAGATGAATTCGTTTATCTGCACCTACACATCGCTGCATCAATACCCTGTTAGCGGCTAGAGGTTCAAATTGCCTACCAGCTAAAATACAACAAATTGAAAGCAGAACAAATATATTTCAGCCAATCCAATTAATTAAACAGCGATGGCGACTCGCCTTACCCCAGATCCATCATGCATGAAGATGCAATCACGTGATCCGGCAATCTCGTGTGTCACAGTAATGGTCTCAATTTGTGCGCAAGTGTGTGTACATCGTCAGTGTGACAGGAGTACATGTGACTCAAAAGTCCCAGCGTCCAAGCTGTAACCTAGCTTCAGCCATATCCTTCTGCGCCTTTCTTCGTCGGTAGAAGATTGGACAATCCCGGCTGCAATGATTGCACCATCAGGAGTTTATAGCTGGTTGCTGAACAAGTTATAGGTAGCATGTGGCTGAAATGTAGCAGGTGTTGAATGGGAGAAACATGGTAAACCTTGTGCAGAGAACGTCCTGGTGAAGGGAGCCTTGGCACTCCTGGCATTGCGTCCATAGCCTCCCAAAGAGCATCTCCAGATCAGAAACTGCAAGACATTAAAATAAAATCAGCCCATAACCAAAGCCTAGGAGGCCGGTACTTGAACACTTCAAAGCATTTGAGAGGATGTGTCCTACCATTTGCTACAGTCTTGCAATATAACTCTGCTTCTCTTCCCTTGCAATGCGAGCAAAGTGTTTGATTGGAACCACTGCAGGGTAACAGTACGGTGGTTAAGAGATAAGGTTTATACGAGACTGAAGTTGAAATATGGTTTTACCACTTGTAGAGGGCCCAGAAAGGAAACATTCATGTGCACACAAGTTTTCAGTGCACTCATGGTACACACATACTAATAAATGTTCGCAAAAATTTCAAACAAAAACTGTACATGTACTTCTAGTCTTACTCCACATATGCATAAAATTTTAAATTCAATTTCAGTATATTTTAGCTGTAACAAAAAAGGACAAAATTATTACACTTTTAAGAGTATAAATATGTCATCTTTTTTCTGCTCTTCATGTATAATGAGTTTGACCATGAAATTTTATACATAGGTGGACTGTCTTTAAGTACATACACAAAAATGGAATTTTTTGTGACATTGTGTGCATCTTGAGTGCATGGGTAACATACTGCATAGGATACAATACCTACCAGAAATGAAAAGATAGTATTTTAATGAAATCTTATGAAGAACAGGATCTAGAGTCTAAGATTGAAAGCAAATGCTCAGCACAAGTACAATAGAAAAAATGTATAGGTTTTTGCATTTGCAACAAAGTAGGAAAGTCACCTTATGACTGCTTTGCATCCGAGGCAAGTTAATTGTTTCTTTGCAAATTTCATTATCCCACTGTTTGAAGGAGTTGAGATTGAGACCGCCCTGGTGTGACTTCCATGAAGCAGCTCTTTACTGGCATTCTTCAGAATCGGCTCAAAGATCCTCAAAAGTGGCTGGCATTGACAATAAAAATATTGTAAATACTAAATACTTTGGAAAGAGAAGATTTGAAATACCAAGAAAGGTGTTTTGGACATACTTTGCTAATTTGGTTCTCAAGGTAGTATTGAGGATCTATTGGTATGTTATTATCCAAAACATAAATTGGATCTTCTGACTTCTCATATGCCTGCAAGCAGAAAAACTTCATCAAACAATCACAATCACAAAGGAAATATATGACTGTGGTAGAAAGTACAGATGAGTTTACCTTTGCCCCTTTTGCTGCTTTGATTATGACGTAAGGAACACGGTCACCAACAGTGGGTGCAGTAGAAGCATCCCTCTGCTCAAGGAAAAAACAACCAGCAACATTACTGTCTCCTATCTTGATCAGCACAATTCAGAGAAAAAGAAACACACCTTTCGCATTCTCTCAGCAAGCTCCACATGGGCAGCCTTGACAGCATAATCTTCTCCAGTTTTAGTCAAACCCTGTATAACAAACAGTTAAAGATTTACAACACAGACCACAACAAGGATTCCAACCATAGCAAACAGGGCACTAATTCACCTTTGTTATAACTAGAAGAGACAAGTCTACACGGTTCATTAGTAGATCAGATATTGTGTTCTTGACATATTGAACTGCACCAGGAACATCTCTGTCCACTAGTATTTTATGAAGGCACTCAGTGACCAGGTTCTTCACCAATAAACAGTTGTCCCTTCTCACTGTTTCAATACCTATAAGCAAAGGTAGAAGCATGTTAAAGCAAGAAGGTAAGATGGCATCTCAGACAAGTAAACACAAAAATACCTTTTGTATCCATTTTGTCAAATTTCTCAGGATTTGACCAGTACAAACCAGCATATCTCTTCTTGCTAATCAGTAGGTATGGGAAATAGATCTTCTCAAACTCCAGTTTGATGGGCTGCAGGAAAGATATCAAAATAAAAAAGGTTGAACATCAAAGTTATAAAATAAATTTGACAAAATATATGTGCAAAGGTGAATAGGAAGTTCAAAGAATAAAATTCCAGTAGGATGTATTACAACAAAGATCATTTCAGAAGATTTTGAAATGGATGGATTATTATCTACAATAATAAAATATTACAAAGCAATTTATGTAGTCACCTTAATAAATGTTCCACTAATATAATCTGCAGCCTCTCTTCCTAGCTTCATTGCATCCTCAACGGTAGAGACACCAAACTGGACCATTACAGAATCAGTATCTCCATAAATTACCTGTAATGCAAAAAATAAAAGCATAAAACATTGGAACATCAGCGAAAGCATATAAATCCCAACAGACCGACTAACCTATCTCATAGACCAATGCCTAAAGAAAAAACGATCACTTGTGCCAGCTGAAAGTGATTATTGTGCCAATGTCTAGCCACTAACCGCAAAATTTTAAATTTATATCAAGCAATTCAGCAACCCATCATTCACCTCTGCATTATGATCATAGCCTCCGAGTGTCGTGAATTTATCTTCAACAAGCTTTTTTGTATGTTCAATCATCTGTCGTCCTGTTTGATAATAATGCATCAGTTTATGCAATTCAACATTTATCTGCATTTGTTAATGAACTGTAAAAGGAATTTGTTGATTATGTCGAATGCAGAATTGATGCTCACCATAGCTGGTCACACTTGAAGAAATTTCTAAACAAGGTAATTGACCAACAGTCGCTCCAGTAAAACCATAGACAGAGTTTGCGCTTATCTGAAACATAACCATCCAATAATACCATGATTCAAGGCATGCACATTGTGTATAACTGATTTGAGGGTATTGAGATAGAAAGTCTATGTAAGTACTTTTAGGGCAAGCTGACGACCATCAAGAACAGCCCTTTCAAATGGGTCCTTTGCTTCCTGAACAAGTAATCGATGAGTTTAGCACATGATGAAAATCTAGCAGTTATAAGTGCAGAGGATTTTATTTACAATTCGCACATGATAACAGCAGGGAAGAAATCGAGAAGGATACCTTCAAATCTGCTTTTGCCCTTTTCCGAGCAGCCAACAATTCTTCTAGGATTTCAGGAAGTATACCCTGATATTTAAGACATCATCTTGTTTAGGAAACAAGTTCTGTTAATAATACCTTTTACCATGACAGGAAGAAATTACCTTTTGCAGCTCTGGTTTCACAAATGTTTCACCAGATGGGGTTTTGTTAAGGCTTTCTGGAGGCAGGTTGAGTTTGCGGGCATCCTCAGGGGGTACCTTCAAACAGTAAATAATTCATGATTTGTGAATATCCATTAATTTTAGACAACAAATGTTGGTGCTATATGGTATTAGAATCAGAAATTAAGTTTATTTTTACCAAAGTACAGTAGCACAGGTTATATGCCATCATGATAGATGGATACAAGGAAGCAAAGTCCAAAGTCGCGATGGGTTTCTCATAAAATCCAGCCCTTGCCTCCAAAACCTACAAATTGAAGGAATACAGGAATTAATGTAAAATTAAGAATAACTGGACAACAGAAAGGAAATTTAGCTAAATTGTTCATTTGCACAACTTAGGAACATGACCAAAAAAGAAGAAAGTGATGGACGGTTCCATGCTACCCAGGTGGAAAGTGAGTTAGTACAGAAATACATGTTTTTAAAACAGAACCCTGAAAGTGGATTTTTGCATGAACTATTGATTTCTTTATAAAGGCAATAGTTGTGCCATAACATAACAGGAAGCAATGAAGGAACTAGAGACATGCAAATCATGTCCATTCACTTACAGTTGCACCCTCAAAACTATCTTGTCCAGATCCTTGACCCTTAATATTTGGTATAACAAGGTTTTTCTGCTTTGCTTTCCTGAGTAGCTGCGAGAGGACCTGAGGAGCAAATGTAATTCTAGTTAGAGTGTACTGGAATATTTTCATTAGCAGGATGTGATGTTCTTGTCACCTTGATGCTCTGTCCCCTTGAAAGAAGAAATGAAATGGGAACTCCAGTGACCCTTGCCATCTCCACATAATTGTAGATATACATCAACTTATCTAGCAGCCGTTGTGGAAGATAGGCATCCTGTGTTTACACCAAAGGTAAAAGTTAAAGACCCACGAATAGGTTACTATTTGATAGATATGTACATTAGGAAAGTGTATATTAGGCAAGTCTATATTTAGTATGATTAGCACCTGCCATGTATTGCATGTAACCTGCCATGTATTGGCTATATATATCAAGGTCACCCCCCCACGTTGGGTGTGTGGTGTTTTCCATTCAATCTCTGTTATTCTACACTATTGGCTAGTAACTAACTTGCACATCAAATTAGTAACGAATCAAATAATCGTTTTGAAACAAGATTTTTAGCAAACTATCACTCTAGCTAATATCTAAGCCATTGGCAGTATAGCAGACCTACTGGCAAGTAGCAAGTTATAACACACATATTTCCGCATATTGCAGCATTCTTCACAACCTCATGGTGCTGCTTATGTCTTGTGAAAAAACAACATAGTTATCATGGAAAATAAAATATAGCAATGTGGAATAAACTTGCACAACTCAACCAACACACTTTGTAGAACTTCACCAGTCTAATAGTAGATAAATAAAGGAATTTTTAGCTGACCTTCAAACAATAAACTGCAAGACGCCTTCGTGTCTCTGAATTCCCATTTTGAAGATCAGATATAATTGAGTGATGAACATCCTCTTTCTGCTCAAGAAAAGTACAATGTCAGAAAAAATAAAAAAGATATTTAATGCAACTACTGTTAGCAACAATGTAGTACATTGATTCTGTTAAACATAATATATACACCCATTAGGTAGGTAACTTTGCAACAGAAAATCAAAGCCAGAAAGAGTGACTACACATAGAAGATTTGAATGAAAAGGTACAAGCATGATTAGAAGCACTTTAGAATGTGCTGAGTGCTGACAACTGAGGGAACTCGAAATATCTTGAGTCTGGACTTACTTGCTCCCCAAGGAAGTGCGCAGATACGGAGTTTAATGAATAAGAACTAAGCTTGTAATCCCTTTGCATAGCCTGCATCATAAAAAATAAAGATAAAGAAATAGATGAAATAATGTAATGTACAATAATTACTCTGGTTTAATTATTATGTTTATCTGTAGATCATAACCTGAAAAAGATCAAATTGTACTCTTCCTTCCACAGTTACGTCTTTACTTTCACGCACACCATATTGCCTGGATATGTATACAATCAGGCTGTCAAGTTTTATGTTACATGAAGGAGAAATATGTTTTTACTTTCTTCAGCGCATTTCATCTTATGGTCTTTTAGACAGCAAAAATATTGCATCAATATCAATGAAGCTTGCAGGCAATGAAATAATGTAGCATTAATATATGATGATTAAAGGAGGAAGAATGCAAGATAACATTTCAACAAAAAGTGCCTAACTTAACTAGGAAATACAATGCCGTCAAAAAAGTACAACTATTTCGATATAAAGGAATTACTGCAATAGTGCAATGTGTGGTGATATTTAGTTGGCTAAAAATCTATCATGCATGATAAAAAAACTAATATGAACTAGAGTGACAAAATATGAAATGCATAGTCGCATAGAGAGAGTGACTATAGGAAGTAACCTTGAAGAGAAGGTTGTGTCACGGATACGAACACGGCTATTTCTGATTCGGCCAAGTATTGGAAACTCTACTATTTTAAGAACTTCAGCTCTCTGCAAACGTATAAGAAACATTGTAATTAGATATGGCAAACTGACAAAGTTGGCCAAAGAGTAAGAACATGTATTATTTACAAAAGCCTGTACATCAATAAGATATGGCAAGTCAAATTTGCAGATATTATATCCAATTATAATATCAGGATCCACTTCACGTATGAAATCCTGCAAATTATGAATCAGAGTTAGCTTATTTTCAGTAAAGTCTTTGTCTGTGATCAGAAACTGTAAACTCCAACTTACCCTCCAAGCAAGTAAAATATCCCTCTCTGTGTCAAATGACATAACATCAACTCCGACGATGGGAGAGCATGATTTAAGAGTCATAACATTCCGTACAAAAGGTTGTCCTTCTCCTTGAAGGGTGACCAAGTTAGCTATCTATTTCCATCCAGAGAAGCAAGTCAAGAAACTGTGTACATAAATACATTTGGATTTGAAACTAGATGATATCGAGTATCAACTATATGTGGAAAATGAAATCAACCTGAATAACAGGATCATGAGTTGGCTCTGGGAAGTGACCTTTGCGACCGGCACATTCAATATCAAAACTTAATATGCGAAATGGGGCCATCTTAGAATGTTCTCCTTCAGCAGCATGGCTTACCAAATCTGAGTATCTGTTATTTGGCTTAAGGATGCACACAACAAGTATTGTCATAGTACAGTAATCAATATGAAGATATTTACTTACTATAAAAGGATACAGGCAATCCAACTCTAGCTGACAATAGGACATGACACGAGCTGCCTTTCTATACTTTCCAGCAGGAGCTTCAATCCAGTTGCCACCAACAATGTTGCAGTCAATCATGAAGCGAAGTGCAAAAAGAATGTTGCTTTCATATGTCAGGAAACTCTTCGAACCAAGGCCTTCGATTGTTATGCCCCTTTCCAGGATGCCTATAAGGTGCAAAGAACAAACATGTGTGAATTGGTAAGCCAGCAAATAGTAAGAAAGCAACTTGTAGCAGCCTCTTAGTAGATGCAGATCATAAAAAGGTCAGCAAGTAAAGATCATAAAATCTGACAATAATATAGTGCTGCAGCTTAAAATGTTATTTAAGCTATCCGTTGCATAAAAATATTGTGAGCTAAACAAAAGGATGAACAGTAATTGCATTGCCTCTTAAA
Source organism: Zizania latifolia (assembly GCA_000418225.1). Classification (NCBI taxonomy): domain Eukaryota; kingdom Viridiplantae; phylum Streptophyta; class Magnoliopsida; order Poales; family Poaceae; genus Zizania; species Zizania latifolia. The sequence goes on along the minus strand of KE372687.1, from coordinate 420,831 downwards.
CTATCACTGACCACGACAACTAGCAACCATTGTAGGCAAAGCAACAACTATCTTGAGGAAAGGCTGAGATTGAAGTGGTTGGTAATGCATAATTGTCTGCTTCTGCAAAAGTTCAACTCTCTTTATGAACCTTGGCACATTGCTGTTCCTATTTGAATCCTTCATCCTCCCCTGTAGTACAGTATGAAGGAACATGTAAAGAAAAATCATAGTGCCAAAGTACCCCATTTGTCAAAAAGTCTCAATTTAAGATACAATTGAGCATAGAAACCTCTAGTGTTTGGTGGAAGCGTGAAATATCATCAGGACCCATCCCCATCGGACAGCTGATATAGAAATACGGCTCAAATCCATGCACTTGGCAGCATACACTGTGGTCTAAAAAATGTTAAGAGACAACATCATACATCAGCATAAGTTACATGATAAAAAGGAGGAAGAAAGACATAGGCTTTAAATATAGAAACATATAACCTTCTCTAGTGACACCAAAGATCCTGAGTATAGCTGCAGGACCAGATGAGTTGGGAAGCAATTCTTTGTGGCTCTCGCCAATAACATAATCTATCTCCAACTGCTGAAAAGCTAGAAATCCAACAAAAGGAGAAGAGTGTCAAGAATAAGATAAAGCCTGGTACTCAACATAGACCTTTATTCAAATTAGATCTAACAAAACAGCTAGAAGACTATCTATGTTATGACAAACAATCCTTACAAAACAATACCATCATGTAATTATTACTCCCACCAGTCATCAGAGGATGACGTTTTGGACACCTTCTCGTATAACAGGATATGTTTAGTTAGTAGCATTTGTTACAATACTATCCCTCTTTACTCCTAGGCATTGGAACTACCGCACACCAAACACAACTAATGATGCAAACCTGAGTGCCAAAGTTGCATCCAAAAGCTTGTGACCGACGTTTGGTTAGCTCAAGAGCAACTATTAATTGCCATCTATGTACAGCTGTAGGCCCATGGCCCACATGTTCTCTATATATATGTCTACACTGTTAGCATCTTATTATTCTCCAATCCAAGGTTAGTAACATGGAATCAGAGCATGGTTTAGGGTTAGGATTAGGTCTAATCTAATCCACCCAAGATCCAATTTTTTTCATCCCCACCGCCCGCCGCCCGTCGCGGCTCGTCCCCGCCGCCCATCGCGGCCTCTTCTCCGCTGTTGTCCGCCCGTCGCGGACCCGTGCTCTGCCCGCCCGTCGCGGGATTGAGCAGCCGTTCACGCATCACGGAGCCGCCCCTTCGCCGTCCGTCGTGCCGTCCGTCGCGGAGCCCCTTCGTCGCGCTGCCTCTTCTCCGCTGTCCGCGCGTTCCACGCCCACGCGTTGGCCTGCTCCCGCACCACCGGGCCACCAACGGGCTTCCTCACCGTCGGACACATCAGATATTCAGATTTCTCCACCAGATCTCCACCGCTTCCCGGCATCCAGATCTGGCTCGGTGGGAGGTATGGGCTCCTGGAGATGCGCACGAGGTTGAGGCAGAAGCGTTGGTGTGCTCATCCACCATCCGATCGTCTGCTCCTCCATCTGCTTGCAGTGCTGGTGTGCTGTTCTGCTGTGGTGATTTCTACTGCACTTGGAGGCTGTCCTGTGGTAACCTCTGCTTTTCAACATGTCACAGATAAATGCAATTGTTGTCAATATCACTCTAGATGGTCACAATTATCCTGAGTGGGCTTTCTGTGTAGAAACTGCTTTGAGGTGCACTGGTCTCTATTTTCATCTAACGGATGATGCACCTACACTTAAGCCTGATGGTAGTAATGCTAAAGAAGTCACTGATTGGCAAATTAGTGATGGCAAAGTGATGGCTGCCATGGTCAACAGTACTAAGCAATCTATGATTATGAGTCTGTCTAAGTTTAAAACAGCCAAAGCCATTTGGTCTGCCCTGAAGGATAGATTTGTTCAGGACAGTGGTGCCCTTCTACATACTCTCATGCAGCAAACTCAAACAATTGAGCAGAATGATATGTCCATTGATGATTACTACTCAGCCTTTGATCGTCTGGTAGGGTATTTGACCTCCATGATAGGTGCTTGTGCTGCTGATCAATGTCCAGCACACAAATTTATTGAGAAGTTCTTTGTATATCGCTTTGTCATGGGAGTAAGGGAAGAATTTGATTCTCTTCGTAAAAGGCTGTTACATGATTCTCCTAACTTAACCATGGCACGTGCTTTGTCTGAATTAATTGCTGAAGAGACTCGCCTTCGGTCTATGTCTATTGCATCTATGTCAGTATCTCACAGTGTGTTGGCAGCTTCTCAGAGGTTCAGTACACCTAAAGGTACTTCTTCAGATCCTTGTAAGCACTGTGGCAAGACTGGTCATTCTCCAGAGAACTGTTTCTCTCAGCATCCAGAGAAGCTGGCTGAGTTTCATGCTCATCGAGCTGCTAGGACTGGTCGTGGACATGGTACTGCTCCCACTCCAAAAGGTGCAGTGTCTGTTGCTGCTATCTCTTCTGTTGGTGAGCCGGTCTCATCTTGGGTACTTGACTCAGGGGCTTCTTTTCATGTGACATCAGATCAGTCCCAGCTTGTTGGTTGCAAGGCAGTTACTGATGGTACTTCTATCCAGACAGCTGATGGTACATCTTGCTATATCACTCATCAAGGCTCTCTTTCTACCTCTCATTTTTCTGTGCCTGACATCTCTTTTGTACCTACACTGTCTATGAATCTTCTCTCAGTCGGTCAAGTTACCGATCAAAATTGCTTTGTTGGATTTGATGACTCATCTTGTTTTATTCAAGATCGTCGAACAAGGACTATAATTGGGACTGGCCATTGCCGTAGAGGTTCACCTAGCCTCTATGTTCTTGATACTTTGCATCTTCCTTAGTCTTCAGCTCGCGTCTCATCTGCTGCCTCGTCTTCAGCTTCGTCCTTCGCCAAGTGGCATCATCGTTTAGGTCATTTGTGTGGGTCTCGGTTATCTACCTTGATAAATAAAGGTTGTCTAGGTCCTACTTCCATTGAGTCTAGTTTTCATTAGAAAGGTTGCAAACTTGGAAAACAAATACAACTTCCATATTCATCTACTGTCTCTCATAGTGCTACACCTTTTGCTCTTATTCATTCGGATGTATGGAGACCTGCTCCTTTTGCTACAAAGGGCGGTCACAAATATTATGTCATTTTTATTAATGATCATTCTCGCTATACTTGGATATATTTTATGAAACATTATTCCCAGTTGTGTTCCATTTATCAGTCTTTTGCTCGTATGGTTCACACCTAGTTTTCCACTCCTATTAAAATTTTTCGTTCTGATTCTGGCGGTGAGTACCTATATGCTAAATTTCGTCAGTTTCTAACCTCAGAGGGTACTCTTGCTCAGCTCTCCTGTCTAGGTGCTCATGCACAGAACGGTGTTGCCGAGCGCAAACACCGTCATCTTATAGAGACTGCTCGTACGCTTCTCATTTCGTCTTTTGTTCCATCTCATTTCTGGGGTGAAGCCGTTTCCACTGCAATCTACCTCATCAATAGACAACCATCTTCAAAATTGTCTGGCCTCTATCCAGGTGAGGTACTCTTTGGTATTCCGCCTAAGTATGATCATCTTCGTGTTTTTGGATGTACTTGCTATGTCTTACTTGCTCCACACGAGCGAACAAAGTTGACTGCCCAGTCTATTGAGTGTGTTTTTCTTGGGTATAGTCCTGAGCATAAGGGTTACCGTTGCTATGATCCTTCTTCTCGTCACATACGTATTTCACGTGATGTGACCTTTGCTGAAGACCGTCCTTTCTTTTACAGCCCTTCTACTCAGCCCTCATATTCTCCAACACAGTCCACATCATTTCTTACTCTTCCTAATATTCCTGATCCCACACTTCCTAATATTCCTGATCCCGCTCCTTCCATTACACCCATTCCTGTTGAGCCTCCACCTACTACCTCAGCTACACCACCACCACCACCACCACCTCCACCTCCTGAGCCACCTATCATACATTTCTACACTCGTCGCTCCACACAGCCTCCACCACCTCCAACCTCATTGGCTAGTCCCGATTCTCCTGTTTTTGATGATTCTAACAATAATGATGAGTCACTTGCTGTTTTTGATGAGATATAGGTGAGGAGCCATGGTGTATACCATGGGGATGATGAGTGATTGTCAACGGGGAAAGAAGACGTGAAGCGTCGAGAAGGAAAGATGTGAAGGAATAGAGATGAAGCCTCGACCGTGATGGAGTTCGCACGTGACTCAGGTACACGGACGGACGTCGGTCGGACAGAGGGGTCGCGAAGGCGTACCGGTCCAATCCGGGTGCGTGGAGCTGAAGCGGCGAGGGAAACGGGATCCGTCGTGGTGTCGACCGGTGCGACTCAGATACACGGACGACCGACTGCCGGACTGAGGAGTCGCGGGGTCAGTTCGGTCCAATCCGGGTGCACGGTGCGGAGGCGGCGGACGCTTTGTCGGTTTCGGCTCAAAACCGTCAATCTACCGGAAAAGCGTGTTCTCCGTTAATTCTAGCGGTGTCGTAGCGGCTACGAAAAGTATCGGCACCGAATAATATCTGTAGGGTTAATT
>KE372687.1:385181-409390 GCA_000418225.1 Zizania latifolia | reverse complement strand
TACTAAATAATAAATGTTAAAATACAAAGGTCTGCCTTTTTTTAATAATAAATAATAAATTTTAAAATAAAAAGTTAGCAGGGTTTACGGTTTACGGATTATGATTTATGGTTTACGGTTTACGGTTTACAGTAGGGATGAAAACGGATCAGATACGGACGGATATTAGTTATATCATATCATTTTTCATATTTTTTTTGGATTCTCTGGATACGGATACGGAAATAGATATTATCGGATACTAATACGGAGCAGATACAGTTACGAATATTTATCAAAAAACTATCTAGTATATAATAAACATTCTCCAAATTTAGAATTTTTTTGAATTCCAAAATCTTTTAAAAGATCCAATTTCTTTTTAAAATCTTAAATAAAATATAACATTCGCTACGGGAAAATAGCTCTTTGCCGAGTGCCCAGCTCTTTGCCGATTGTATTTTTTCGGGACTCGGCAAAGAGGGTTGTTCGCCGAGTGTATTTTTCGAGCCTATGTGATATTTACAACTTGGTTTGAGCTTGAAAATTTTTCTACACTAAAAATACAACATATCTTATTTCATGTAAAAAAATTACATATTTCTAGGTCTGTTTGCTATTTTTAATTCATTAAGTATGTTTCTAGGATTTAAATTGAACCAAAATTTATAGAAAAATTATATTCATGTTTTTTAGTACATTTTTAGTTCTTATCCGCTAAATTGAAAGAAAATTTGAAAAATCTAGGTTGCGACACTTGATCGGCAACGTAGAGCTTAATGATTTGTTAATTCTAAAAAAATCAAATGAAGTCTGAACAACATAAGACATGTCATGGTGTTATGATATGATACATAGATGCTGTGATAAAAATTTAAAAATGTTTCGAGAAAGTTGTCACGTATGATGTTAAGAAAGTCGGAGATTCTTCTAGGATGAATTAGGATTTACAGAAAGAATGAGATGGGTTTAAAAGCAAATCGACGGTTAAATCTTCGTTTGAACTTAAAACTTTTTCTACAATCAAAATGTAACATAGCTTATCTCATGTAAAAATTTGGTATTTTTCTAAATCAGTTTACTATTTTTAATTCATTAAGTGTGTTTCTAGGATTTATATTGAAATAGGATTTAAAGAAGAAATGTGTTGGGTTTGAAAGCAAATCGTCGGTTAAATCCTCATTTGAACTTGAAACTTTTTCTACAATCAAAATACGGCGTATCTTATCTCATGAAAAATTTTAGAGGCCATGTTGAATGTATGCTTGCACAAATTGAAATTATTTTTTAAAATGAATGTTGTGATTGATCTTCACAACCTTTCTAAGAGAGTATTGAGAACAAAATTTGGAAATATTTTTAAAATAAAAAAAATGCTAGACTAATAAATTTATATAATGTAGTAATTGAACGTTTCGAATGTAGATTTATAAATGTTAGTATAAAAACGTTTCATCTGGTATAGTAAAAAAATGTGCATTTATTAGGAGTAAATTTTGTATGTTAAAATAAAATGTTTATATTTATTAATATTAAAATATTCTTCAGTGCCGGTTCTAAAATATAACCGGCACTGAAAAGCACTATCAGTGCCGGTTATAAATAGAACCGGCACTGATAGTGACTATCAGTGACGGTTCTCTCTTTAAACCGGCACAAATAACCTTCCTATATATATGCGCTGGGACTTAGCCATTTTTCACCATCCCGCAGATTGTCTACTCGCCCGCCGTCGTCCTGTCATTCGGCCATCCTGTCGTCCGACCGTCTCCACCTCCACCTCTGTCGTCCCACCGTCTCCGCCTCCGCCTCCGCTGTCCCGCCATCTCCGTCTCCGTTTTTGCCATCCCGCCGTCTCCGTCTCCGCCTCCGCCGTCCCGTCGTCCGACCTTCTCCGCCCTTCCATTTCCGCCAACTTTGCATCCGCCCAGCCATGTGAGGTTTGATGCCCCCTACTCTCACATTGTTTGGATTTAGGGTTTAGACATCGATTGAGAGAGCTTCCCTGCTGTTTGTGGAGCAAAGTGTATATAATAACTTTGCTCAAAGTAGTACTCAGATCATTTACTGTTAGAAGCCGATGCACTTTCACATTTCACTTGTGTCAAAATGTTGGTCCTTAGTTTCATTCATGATATTAGATTTTTGTGTACACCTTTGAGGATTGAAATGATCAAGTGTATGTATATGTTTGAGAGTGTATAATGTATCTTGGCTTGCAATTTTTGTATACAATTTTTTAGTATACTTCTTTGGTAGTGTATGTATATGTTTGAGAATGTATATATTTGAGTATACCTTTGAGTGTAAGCAATGATGGATTCTTTAAAAGTGTATGAGCTTTTGACTTCTCGATACTAATGTAATATGATTATGTTATTCTTTCGCCTCCACTCATCCAGCCACATCTACTCGTATCGATACATTCAAAATATTCAGTTTTGTTTATTAAGGTTTACGCAAGTATTATTGTACTTTTTTATCATTATCAAATATAACATAAATTAGGGACATGGCAAGCCTCCCAAGTGATCAACATGGCACTTCCACCAAACAACATGCTTCCAGTAGTAGGTATCCTATGGTACCAACTTATGTTCCTAACAGTTGTCTTATAAAGATCAATCATTATGTACACGACGGGTGTCACCAGGTTTATACATTGTACATTGCATATTCTGTTTATGTGGTAATAAAACTAACAAACTAATACGATATTATCTTACTGTTGTAGTTTCTAATAAAAAAGTTCGGCGATATCAATAACATTCACGTTGGTGACACCCTTAAGATATTAACAAGATATGAGTGTACCAGTGAGGTTGAGGTTAGAAGCTGTGGAGGCAGGGTATGCCTCCATAAAGGGTGGCCTACATTTAGTAAAAAGCCGGCCTAATAGAAGGGGACTATGTGGTAATGACAATGGAACATGCCCCATTGACTGTTATGCCCAAATTTTACACTAACTTTGATGATGAGAATACCGCAACAGTCATAAAAGTGAAGGACAACGATAGCGGTATCTATAGCAAACTGACATTACTTACTAGACATGCATATGTTGTTTATGTATTTAAATTAGTTTTTTATAATGGCAGGTGTGGGTCCCAGCAATGCTCCGAAGAAAGGGAAGCAGATAGCTAGGGAGCGCGATACCGACCAAATGGGCCAACTGAAGAACATCTGTTATTTTGGAAATTATACAGATGTGACTCCAATAAGAAAGGCTCTTCTGCAAGATATCTCGGCTAGTCTATCTTCCGGAACTTACTTGTATATATGCACAATCAATCCCTCGATCGTCAACAAGAAGTCGGTGGTAACCACTTTGTACATGTTATAATTGCAAATATCTATATATTTACACTTGCCTTGTCTAACTAGCTACCAACATATTTTATTCATAATAGTACTTTTTAAGGCAGTACTGTGAGAAGTACATCACGCCTCACCTACACCAACAGACCTTGTAGATCCAAGTGACAGCAGCAGGAAGCATAGCGGTCCTAGTTGCATTGCATAAGTCAACAGATGAATGGTGCTACCTGACGACTGGTTTTGGTTAATTTTTGCGAGCCAATGATTTAGTTGTCAGCACAATATGTGCTTTTTATTTCCATATCAATAATAGTGCACTGGAGGCTGTTATGTATGTGATGTAATTTATCTTGTGCATCTCTCTATTATGTATGTGCTGTAAAAACAATGTCACATTTAAAACTTATGAAAACATTTATGTAAATATGTTATGATATTTTAAGTTAATATATGTCATATTAATTTGATTTAAGATTATCCGCGTAATATGATGTAAGTTATGCAAATGAATTTAGCATATATATGTATTTAGATATAGAATTAATACAGCGTGGTTTATATATAAAAAATAGCGTGAAATACATAACAGTGCCGGTTCGTGATCCAAACAGGCACTGATAATAACGTATCAGTGCCGATTGTATTATTGAACCGACACTGATACGCGCATATCATTATCGGTTCGTGACACAAACCGACACTGATATGGCGTATCAGTGTCGGTTCGATTCTGGAACCGACACTGATAGCCGTCGACTATCAGTTTCGACTAGTCAGTGGCGATTCAGAACCCGCCACTGATAACTATTTTGACCCACCACTGATGTCTGTTCTTGTAGCGGTGTTAACATAATCTATTTCTAAAAATCAGTCATAAACTATTCGATTCGTTTTTACCATACTATGGAAACACATGCGGTTTGCCGAGTGCCTCAGGCTTCACCGACTGCATTTCCTCGGGCACTCAGCAAAGAGGCATGTTCGCCGAGTACTGGCCAAATAGACTCGGCGAATACACTAAAATATAATACACTCGGCGAACTCTGACACTCGACAGAAAGCGACAAAAAAAATCGCAAACTCCGAAGGTCGACAACGTGTGATGGTATTAGAGAAAAATGTGATTTGCCAAGTGTCTTCGCCGACAAAGGGTCCACCGAGTACAACACTCGGCAAACCCTTCATCGAGTGTTTTTGGGCTTCGCCAAGTACCAGCGACACTTGGCAAACCGTCTGTTTCCGTAGGGCCACTAAACATATTAATATCTTATTCGACTAGACGTGCTTGGAATAGCTAGGGTTTAGCCAGGAGCACCTAGCTCTGAAACACCATTGAGATCTCATCAAATAAACAATATGAATTTTTTTGGGAAAGAACCTGAAATTTGGTGCGTGGCAAAGTCGTCCAGCCTGCCAAAATTTGGAGCGTGGCAAAAAAGCCAAGTTTTCAAAACATATCATGCGGATGTTTGTTTTTAAAGTACTGTTTAAAAATATCCAAAAACCAAAATAAATCGGCAGGCTCCATCAATCTCCTCCTAAACTAACTTATGTTTTTTGTGCACCACAGCCACTGCAACTAGCTAGCGCATGCACGTACGATATGCGTAAGCTCGTCAGACTTTAAGCCCCGCTCATTTAGGATTAGGAAAAAAATTGATGATTCCTTACACTTAACAATATATTATTGATTATATTGTTATCTATGAGAATAATTCATTTTGTGGGTTGACGAAACATCAAATCTTCCATAAAATTATGTATATAAAAATTATATATGAAAAGTTGATTTAAAACCATTTCTCAACTTTTAGGTAATAAAATTGTTTATCGGAATAATCATACTATTTATTAAACAATTATCATCTACCATTAAGGCCGAATATTTTGCATCTGTTTAGCACAGTGTCGGATATATGACCCCAGGGTACTTTCCGAAGGTGATAGCAATGAAGTATAAGGAGGGATCGGGAGACGAAGCATTAAAGACGACCCAGAAGGGGTCGGATCATTCAATAGCCGAAGAAGGGGTCGACGGTCTGAAAAGCTCCCGAGTTCTGCACTCGGGAAGATGGCCCGATCGCTGGCACTCGGACTCGGACGGTCAACGCTGACAGCTAGACCGCCCCATCAATGAAAATAAAGCCCGAATGTGTAACTGCTCAATCAAGACAGCGAGTAACGCCAGGGTTAATAGCCCACGTTTTGACCTTTTTTTCACTGTTGTAAAGGGACTTAATTGGGTACATAAAGCATAAACAGTAAGCCCTAGCCCTAGAAGTATATAAAGGGCTCGGGGTAACCTCTTACGGGCACGAAAATTTATTGTCTTTTGACTACACATTCTGCTACGCTTAAGGCCATTTCACGTCCTTAAGCTCATATTTCCACCCACATGACTAGGGTTATTATTCTTCGGGAGGCCCGAACCTGTATAATTCTTGTGTCTCTCATTCCTTGAGGCAACCATTGAATTTTGATCACAGTCGTCCCCTTACACCTACTCAAATCACCTCTGTGGGTAACCCCGTAGAGGACTATCGTACTTACGCGATAACAGTTAGCGCGCCAGGTAGGGGTTCAGCTCTGTGAAGATTTCTAAGTTCGGATTCAACGGTCGTTTTGTGCAAGGTTAACACCCAGGTTCTCGTTGGCTTCATCATCACCTTCAGGAGCCTGACTTTTGTTGGCAATTCTATGCGCCAACTCGTTCCCTCCATCTCCGTCGACACCAAGGTGAAGGTTGTGCGCGCGTCCGTCATGCGCCCAACTACTTCCTCTGCACGGGGCGCAGCTTGCCCCAAGGCGATCAAGGCGAATGAACGGCCTGCTCTACCAAGCGCTCGTCGACCCGTCTCCATCGACTCCCCCGCCAATCTCGTCATCTTCGCCAACTCAGGCGGGCGCACAGACCCGAAGGCAGAACGCGTTGGTCACACCGATGCCTCCTCCTACAAAGGCTGTCATGATGATGACGGCTGCCGTCTCCGAGGATGAGCTCACCACCAATACCGCTGAGTCCAGCACTCACCGACGGGAGCACCGGAGGCAGAATGCCTCCCGCTTACTTCATCGAGGAAGGGCTCAAACAGCTGGAGCCTCGCGTCAAGACATGCAAGAAGCGTTCACGATGGACTTTGAAGGTCACGTCATGTACCGCACGTCCACGGTGAATCTTGTCACCATTGAGAGGGCACTCTCTGCCCTCCCCGACACACCTGAGCTTCAGAGGGCTCGAGCAATGACGCAGGCTGCCGCGCCCAACTCGTCGAGGCAGCGGCGCCCGCACGATCGCGATCTCCCGATCACGACACTACTCCTCGATCGTCCAGTCGAACACGACGCACTCGACTGAGCGAGCACCATGGGAGTTCCTACTCGGGTGATGCCTAGGAGATCATTAACCAAGTGCACGATGCGCGCAACACTATTTCTCGTCGTCACGGAGAACGCGAGCGTGGTGAACTTCGTCGCCAAGAACGCTTCGACCGAAGCCACGGAACGCCGAGAGTTAGCCAGCCAGAGGACTTCGACTCCTGCCACAACGGCTTCCCGGCCTTCACCGAGTGACTCCGCCAAGTGGTATGGCCGCGGGGTTTCCGTCCGTTAGGGATCGAGCCCTACGACGGCAAGACCGACCCCTCCCAGTGGCTATGGCTGTACTATACAGCCATCCGAGCAGCAAACGGGGACCACAACATAATAACCAATTACCTCCCGTCATGCTCGCCCCAGCTGCTATCAGTTGGCTAGCTGGGCTCCCGGAGAACTCCATCGACTCCTGGGACCAGCTGTGCGATGTCTTTATCGTCAATTATCAAGGGACATGACAAAGGCCGACCTCTCGGCACGACCTGCGCCAAATACGCCAGAAGAGTGACGAGTCCCTTTGGAATTATATTCGCCGCTTCTCCGAGCGCCGGAAGACCATCGCTAGCATCTCCAACGCCGACGTCATCTCCATCTTTCAGGATGGATTAAGAAAACCGTCGGATTATTTCGCCACCTGGTGATGAACGAGCCGACGACTCTAGGCGAGATGATCACCATCGCCGAGCAATTCGCCAACGCCGAGGACGCCGAGCGGGAGCATATACACCCGACCACTCGGGAGTCCTGCAAAGACAAGAAGCGCTCGGACGATCGTCGCCGATCATCATGGCATGATGACCGCGACAAACCAGAGTCCTCCTGACCGAAGGATCGAAAGAGGAAGTTTGAACACGTCATGGTCGTCGAGGAGAAACCCAGATCTAAAGGTCGGGGGCACTCAACGATGTAGGAGATGCTGGATAAGCCATGTATCTTCCATCCAAATAGCAGCCACACCACCCATCGGTGCTACTAGCTGTAGAACCAGATGATTAAAGAGACAGAAGAAAACCCCTGGCAAGATAAGCGTCGCTGGATGACAAAAAGAAGCCTCGTCGGGAGGACAAAGACGCCGACCCCCGGCCAAAAATGACTTCCAAGAGCCCGCTCGGACGGTCTCCATGATCTTCGACGTGGCGATTGCCGCGGAGTCTAAGCGCCAGCAGAAGCTGCTCGCCCGTCACGTCAACACCATCAATGACAAGGCGATCGAGCACTTGCGGTGGTCGGAAGTCCCGATAACTTTCAGTTGGGACGACCAGTGGATGGACGTCCCCAAGCCGGGTCGGTTCCCACTGGTGGTCGATCCAGTAATCCTCAAGGTGCGCTTAAAGAGAGTGCTGATTAATGACGGCAGTGGCCTAGATGTCCTATTCAAGGGGACCCTGGCGGCACTCGGCATCGACATGTCAACGATACAAAAGATGGGCATGTCTTTTTACGGGATTGTCCCGAGGAAGGCCTCCATACCAGTCGGCACGCTCATCCTACCAGTGACGTTCGGCACTCGGGATAACTACAGGACCGAGCACGTCAAATTCTACATCGCTGACTTCAAGACCGCTTACCACACTGTGCTCGGACGGTCGTCCCTCGCCTAGTTCATGGCGGTACCCCATTACACATATCTGGTCCTCAAGATTCTTGGACCAGAAGGGGCTTTTTCAATAAGGGAGGATGTCGCCACCTCTCACGCGTGTGAGCAGGACAGCCTCGCCTTGAGCGAAGTGGTCAACATCTCTGTGCGGATGGAGGAAACCGTCCAAGCAGCCAAGACCACGCCGACCCATGACTTGGAGATCCCAACTACCACGCCGTCAACTTTGGGCTTAGTGCCCTCGCCAACTGAGTACAAAAATATTCAGTTCTTAGACGCCGACCACTCCAAGACGGCGCTGATCAGGACAGCGCTAGATCCTAAATAGGAAAACGCGCTCGTCAACTTCCTCCGCGCTAACATCGATATATTCGCCTGGTACCCATCCGATATGCCAGGCGTACCAAGGGAGCTGATCGAGCACGAACTCCATGTCCTTCCGACCGCCAAGCCGGACAAGCAAAAGATGCGCCGATTCGCCTAGTTTTGTAAAGAGGCCATCAAGGAAGAAGTCATCCGCCTATTAGTGGCTGGGTTCATAAAAGAGATATATCGCCCTGACTGGATTGCAAATCCAGTCCTTGTAAAAAAGAAAAATAGGAAATAGAGAATATGCATTGACTATACAAATCTCAACAAGCGATGCCCAAAGGATCCTTTCCCGCTGCTGCGTATTGACCAAGTGGTCAACTCTACCACCGATAGTTCCCTCCTCTGTTTCCTGGATTGTTATTCAGGATATCATCAGATCAGCCTAAAGGAGGAAGACCAAGAAAAGACATCCTTCATCACTCCATTCGGTGCCTACTGCTATAGGTCAATGACCTTTGGGCTCAAGAACGCCGGGACTACATATCAGCGAGCCAACGAAGATGCCAAGTTGTTAGTCAGGAGCTGTCAAGGGTGCCAATTTTTCGCCAAGCAGAATCATCTCCCTACTCAGGCTCTCCAAACCATTCCGTCTTCGTGGCCGTTTGCGTGCTGGGGGCTTGACATGGTCGGCCCGTTTTAGAAGGCTTCCTAGGGATATGATCGCCTCTTCGTCGCTGTTGACAAGTTTACGAAGTGGATTGAAGTCATGCCACTAAAGACCAGCACCACCAAGAAAGCCGCAGAATTCATCCAGGGCATAATTTACCGATATGACGTCCCCAATCAGATTATTACCGACCTCGGGACTCAGTTCACCGGCAATGACTTTTGAGAATTCTATGAAGACCAGTGCATCGAAGTCAAATATACTTCCGTGGCACATCCAAGGGCGAATGGCCAATGCGAATGAGCCACCGGTATGATACTCCAAGGCTTGAAGGCTAGAGTTTTTGTCCCTCTCAATAAATATGGTGGTTGGTGGATGAAGGAACTCCTAGCTGTTCTTTGGGGACTCCGCACTCAGCCCAACCAAGCCACCGGTCTAACTCTATTTTTCCTAGTATACGGGACAGAGGCTATTTTACCAGTGGATATGCTCTACGAATCTCCAAAAATCCAACATTATGAAGGAGCCGCCGAACAAACGTGAGCAGAAGATATCGACAGTCTCGAAGAAGCTCGACTGGCTGCCATGATCCAGTCCGATCGGTACCAACAAGTACTTCGCCGATATCACGATCGCAACATATGTGGTCGGTCATTTCAAGTTGATGATCTGATCCTTCGCCGAGTACAGTCGGCGGTCGGCGTCCACAAGCTTTCTGCTCTATGGGAAGGCCCATTCATCATAGCAGGCGTGACCAAACCAGGTTCCTATCGACTCATCCAAGAAGACGGCCAACGTGTTCCTAATTCTTGGAACATCGAGCATCTTCGCCGCTTTTACCCATGATGTTACGAGCTACGTACCTTTATCTTGGGTTAATAATAATGATTTGTTCTCTTACTCTATATTTCATCCCGCCCAACCCGAGTGCTTGAACTTTCTATCACTTTACCCCAGAGTCTATGACCCGCTCTAGCTCTGGCGACTGGTCGGACGCTGCTCCGACCAGTTACCCTAAGTTGGTATTCATTCCACTCTAATGGGGAGGTACTGTTGATATGTTCATCACAAGCTCGGGGGCTTGCCGAGTTCGTCACAAATCTTTTTCGTCATACTTGTTGCCCGATCACTTCTATTGTTTTTCCAACTACTTGTAAAGCCTGTCGTTCAGCACGCGTGTATGTGGCTCAGTTTTCCTACGCTATGAACTAAGGCTATACCAATTACTCAAAAATAAATGAAGGCGGTCGGACACAGTACAATTTTAACTCCAAAAGACATTTCATTAAAGGATAAACATATACATAGTTTTTCCTACTTCTGTCTACTTTTTACACTATTCGGCAGGATTTTCAGGGTATGCCTCTAAGTCTTGGACGAGGATGGTGGCCGCCTCCTCCACTTCCACGTAGATGCGCTCGACGTCGGACTCCTCAACAGTCGCCGACCACCCTGCTTAGATGCAATCCATCCGCGTAGAAGGATACAGCGCTCGGACAACCCCAAGCACATGTGTGGCCGCTGAGTGCATGAAGTCTCGCGTTTGATTATGTAGACGCGTCGCCGACCCTTGAAACCGCTCCAAAAATTGCTCCATCGACCACTCGGTGCTAGCGGACTCATTTCGATCATCTTCACCGGCACTTTCGCACCAACCCGGCAGTGGCCAAGGTGCGCCTGAGTGCTACTCAAGCGCGCCTCCAGGTAGGAGAATTGCGCGTTCACGCGCCGATGTAGCTCTGCAAAAACAACACGATTGTCAAAAACAACCTTTACTTCGAAGACTAAGACATGCGCCGGTCGGCCGTACTTTTATACTGACCGACTGCTTCGTTGGCTTTCTTCTTGGCCACGACGACGACAGCTTCGGCTTTAGTCATTTTCTTCTTTAAAGTAGCCGCCTTAGCTTCCGCCTTCGCCAGGCTCTCTTTCGCTTCATTGGCCTCGACAAGTGCAGCCTCCGCCGACTTCACTGACTGCAACGCCAATGAAGTCGTCGCCTCCAGCTATGCTTCCATGGTCAGCCAGTCTATTGATCAAGTTAATTAGACAGATCACAGCAAAAAGATGCTAACAGCATAGAGAAGTAGCAATATACTTACCAAAAGACCGGATGTCTAGCTGGGCACGGAGGATCTCGTTGTCCTTCTCCGCGGTCATCAGAGCCGCCTCGGATTTGGCCAACTGCGCCGTCAATTGCTGAACTCGGGCATTAAGAGCTCCCAAGTCTAGGCTGTCGGTAGGGTACGGTAGATCCGTATGCCCGACCAGTCGGTTCAGCACGCGCTGCAATACAAATGAGGTCAGCTACAAGTGTTGAACAAAATCAAGATAAGAACAAAGTTAGCATGACTTATGCAGGTAGCATGTCCAAGCCGGCTGAGTGCATCACGGCACTCCTCCACTTCCTGTCAGACTTCGTCAGCAGGAGGAGCCAGAATGTCTTCCGACTCCATCGCTTCCATTGCCGTCGACGGCACATCAACTGCCTCCTCCACCACGGGGTCAGCGGTCGGCTAAGCCTCCGCCGACTCAACGCCAGTCGGCCCAGCCGCGGCTGGCACGTCTTCAGCCGTTGTCGGCACCACAGCGATCGACGCATCCGCGGTCGGTACCGCAGTGGTCGGCACATCCGCGGTCGGCACCGTAGCGGTCGGAGCCCCCGTGATCGGCGCCTGCGTGGTTGGCGCGACCGTGGTCAGCCCAGCGGTGGTGGTGTAGACCACCATATCAGTAGCCGCCACCCCCGCATCCAACACCACCACGCTGGACGAAGCAGCGCCACCGCCATGTCGCCGCCGCTGCCTGCCCCGGAGCCATCGACAGCTGGTTGGCTATCGTCGCAGACCGCCGCTGTGCGTGCGGCGTTGTTGTCATCGGGCAAAGGCGCCGGTGTTCTGCCAACAGACAAAGTTAAGCCAATATTTCCAAAAATGTTTATAAATACTTTCAGACCATAACTTACCAAGTGGACTTCCGAAATGCACTCCTCTTCACCCGTCGGTATGTGCCCGATGGACCTCCCGATGGAGAAGGAGGAGGCGGAAGAGGTGGTGGTGATGGCGATGACGACGACGACTCCTCTGCACCAGCCGGCCCGGCCTCGGACGTCTCAGAGTCGGCACCAGTTTCTCTAGAAAATGACGATGGCACCTTGGGTTTCCCCTGAGATGCCACCGTCGTGCGTGGCTTCTTCACCGTAGGAGGGACTACGTCCTTGTCCTTCCTCTTCTTTGTTCTGATCGGCCGACTGGCCGATCGATGTCTTTTTGCCCAACCGCCCAGGTCTGTCCAAGCAACGACGCCAGAGAGCAATACGCCTCTCGCCCCTGCATTCTCGACACAGTCAGCACCTGGCAGGTGATATTACAAAAATGCAAAGACAAACTGACTACAATGCCTTACCGCTAGTTGAGGGTTGATGAGCTTGTATGATCTCGGGCCGTCCTCATTGCCGACCACCGTCTTGGAGGCGAAGAGGTCCTAAACCCGCGTCGCACCTTTAGTCGGGCTCAAGAGTTCCGAGGACTCCCGAGAGGGGTCTAACCGACCCACATACTCATATCCCGGTCGTGCTCGGCTCTTGCAGAGCTGAACGCGATGGAGCACGAAGTTGAGGATCACGTGGACCCCCGTCAGGTTCTGCTTCCGGAGCTCGCCGATCTCCCAGACGAGCTCGTTCACCTGACCTTGCTCCTCCGACCCGCAGCGGTCGGTCCAAGTCAGCGCTGGGGTCGGCACACGGTCGGTCTCCGGAGAAAGGGCCGGCTCGTGGTTTCCAACGTAGAACCACCGAGCGTGCTAGCCCTTATTGGACATCGAGAGGGGGACGGAGATGTACTCTGTAGCCTTTCCGTCACGAAGCTGGAGTCTGGCCCCGCCAACAACTCTCTTGTAAATAGATCTCAAAGGAAAGAAATGGCGGAAGATAGAAATGTGGAGAATGGAGTTGGGATTCAAATCGCAAAGAGAAACATCGTAATGATGCAAGAGACCACGAAGAAAAGGGTGAGCCGGCAAGCCGAACCGACGAGCAAAAAAGGACTCGAACACTACCAACTCGTTAGTATTTGGAGTCGGGAACGCCTCACCGGCCGCCGGGCGCCACAGCGACAACGCCTTCGCTGGGAGGACTCCGGCCTTCTCCAGAAGCTGAATGCTCTGGTCGCTGGCATTGGACTTCTGGAACTCCTTCGAGCGGTCGACGCCGGAATCGGTCTTCGCTATTGGGACGGAGCGAGGTGGAGCGAGTGGCTTCAAGTTGAACAGACGACGAGCCTTGCGGTAGCACACCACGCACTGGCAGTGGCGGCCGGGGCGTCGAGGTGCTAGCGAGAAGGGCTCGGGCGCAAGGAAGAAGATGAAGAGAGAGGCGAGCGCAAAGAGTAATAGCGTGCGACGGAAGGATCGCATTGGGGGCAAATTTATAGCCGGCCGTGCGATGGTTCGGGCTCCCAACATGCCGTAATTGCCTCGGATATGCTGCAAGGGCGAATCCAGGCCATCATTACAAATGCTTCGCATATCCAGAAGACTCCATCTGGCCGCCCAAAAAAAATCCAACGGTTGATCGAGGGAGGCGGACCGACGTGTGCTGTTCTAACCGACATTCATTCACCGAAGCGCCTAGGGGCTCGCGCGCCTCTACACGCCAATTAATTCAAGCAGTCGCCGGTCTCCTCCAATTGACACCTTTTTCGCCGAATCGCCTGGGGGGCCCACTTACTCCACTACTCCAGTCCGCTCCAACCGACACCTTTTCGCCAAAACCGCCAGAGGGGCCCACATTCTTCACTACGCCAGTCGGCTCTAGCAGACGCCTATTCGCCGATTGCTTGGGAATTTAAAACATCCGTCGACTCCAACAAACGCCCAATCACATAAAATCGTCTAGGAATTTAATATTTCTGCCTCAAACAACTCCGTTGATTTAAGCCAAATTTTGGATCCTGGAGTTCATTCTGCTAATAAAACTCCAGGCTCGAGGGCTATACCCAACAGGTGCACCTGATCAGTGCACTCACCAGGTAAACAAAAAGGATTATATCAAGACCATTTTAGTGCTCCTTATGGCTTCTCAACTTCATTCAGACGAATATCGTCTATCTGTCGCCAAGAGCTCGAGGGCTGCTGTCGGGGATATGACCCCGGGGTACTTCCCGAAGGTGATAGCGATGAAGTATAAGGAGGGGTCGGGAGACGAATCATTAAAGACGATTCAGAAGGGGTCGGATCATTCAATCGCTGAAGAAGCGGTCGACAGTCTGAAAAGCTCCCGAGTTCTGCACTCGGGAAGATGGCCCAATCGCTGGCACTCAGACTCGGACGGTCAACGCTGACTGCTAGACCGCCCCATCAATGACAATAAAGTCCGGGCGTGTAACTGTTCAATCAAGACAGCGAGTAATGCTAGGGTTAATAGCCCACTTTCCGACTATTTTCACTGTTGTAAAGGGACTTAATTGGGCACATAAAGCCTAAACGGTAACCCTCTAGCCCTAGCAGTATATAAAGGGCTCGAGGTAACCTCTTACGGGCATGAAAAAGTATTGTCTTTTGACTACACATTCTGCTGCGTTTAAGGTCATTTCACGTCCTTAAGCTCATATTTTCACCCACGGGACTATTATCCTCCGGGAGGACCGGACCTGTATAATTCTTGTGTCTCTCATTCTTTGAGGCAACCATTGAATTTCGATCACAGTCGTCCCCTTACACCTACTTAAATCACCTCTGTGGGTAACCCTATAGAGGACTGTCGTACTTACGCGACGACACACAGTTCTAAATCTAATTTTTTAAGTTATCAAATCTGGCTTTAAGAATTTTTGTATTAAGGGCATTTAGTTAAACCATTTGATCTTTATTTTATATTAAAAATTTAAATTTAAATAACTTTATTTTTCTATATAAACTATAAATACAACATAGATATATATCATATCGGAGCTAAACATCAGTTCTAGTTTGCGTCGTGTGACGTGTATAACAAACATCACTCCTTTCAGTTGCAATACTCATGTTGAGTCGCGTGGATCATAGTAATGTAATGCGTTGATCAAAGATTAAAATTTCCTGAATTGACTGTGAAATTCGGTAGGTGATTAATGTTTTTTTACTGTTGTGACATACCAGAGAGAATCGCCTCTTATCTCGGGCGTAGTCTGTTTTGCGGATTCCCCTGGCGCCGCTAACGCGAGATCTGAGCCGCTGGTCCACTATTCAACGGTCAGGATAGTTCGCGCGACGCGTCAGCTTCATATCCTCGGAAGCTAATCCACAATTTTTCTCGTTTTCGTACTACCCTTTTAACGTAAACCCTAAACCTAGCTGATTAAGGTGGAGGCGACGGCGACGGCGACGGCGAACGCGGCGGCAGCCATATGCGCGTATGCGAAAGCCGGCCTTTTCCCTCGTCGACCTCGCCGCCGTCGACGGCGATGACGCCGCCGTAGACCGATCGTTCCCTGTGGAGGGGCTGTGCTGCCCCGACGACCCGCTAGACGAGGTCATCAACATGGACTCCGTGCTCGACTGTAGTTTCTTGGAGTCGCTCGCGGTTGTCTTTGACTTTTCGCCGTCGCCGTGGCGTGAGAACGGCGGCGGCCATGGCGGGCACGACGAGGGCTGCAAGAGCGCGGAGGAGGACATGGGCTCTGGCGCGCGCGCTGCGGGGAGAGCGCTGAGCGGCGGGCGCAGCGAGGTCAGCGTGCCTGCAGGCGACGGGCGCGGCGAGGACGACGCGGGCTACAACAACGCGGCGGCGGAGGACATGGACGTTGACACGATGGTTCCGGAGCTCGCGGTTGGCGCCGGCTCCGGGGCCGGGACCAGCGGCACGAGCGCGCATGGCGCTGTCCCGGAAAGCCAGCTAATGCTGTTGCCGGATGTCGGTTTTGACGGGGTTGGCGGCGGCGCCAGCGGCATGAGCGCGCCAGGCTCTGTCCCCCAAAACGAACTGCCTGCTTTGCCGGATGTTCCTGCTGCAACGCCTGCCGCGCCACCAGGCCAGCGGGAGCACGCCTCGCCGTCGCCAGCCTCCCCGTCCGAAGCACCGGCCGTGCCCAGAAAGCGGCGCAGCCGACTAACCGTCATACGCAAGCGCCCGTGGTCGCTGGACTCGCCGCTCCACCCTGCGCCGGACGCCGCGCGCTACCGCCATGGCGGCGAGAAAGACAGCAAGCGCAACGCTGGCGTTGTCTCCAGCAGCGACGGTGGCGGTGGCAGCTACCAGCGGCGCGTGGTGGGGCGCAAGCGCAACCGGCAGGGGCCGGAGAACAGGACGTGCAGCCATTGCCACACCTCGGAGACGCCGCAGTGGCGGATGGGGCCGAACGGGCCGGGCACGCTGTGCAACGCATGTGGCATCCGGCACAAGATGGACAGGCTGCTGCCGGAGTACATGCCGACGACGAGCCCCAGCTTCAAAAGCGGCACGCACTCCAACCGCCACAGGAAGGTGTTGAAGCTCAGGGAGCAGAAGGTCTGGTCAAGCTGACGGCTTCTCCGCCGCCCGGCCGCCGGCTGCGGCAACCGCCGGCAAGCTCCTGCATCTGTGTACATGTACATCTTCTAGTTAGCTAGCTATGTCATTGCATGGTGACATATTGGTTAATTCAAGTGTAGGAGCGTAGGGCACCCAGATGTTTTTAATTTTTGGATGTTAGTTGTAATCAGTTCATGCATGCATGAATTCTTCCATTAGCACGTGTTCAATTGATTTGCATTTATTTATTAGGTCCACATATTCAAGGGGTATAACTTAAAAAGTGAAGTGTTTTTCTGTAAATACTAGTTAAATTAGGTCACAATGTTTGGTGTAGCATAGATTAATTTGGATGTACTGGAAAAATCTCAAATTTTTCTTGTTTATAGATATGATGAACATGTTTAGGTTTTCTGATTAGTCGGTGATTAATTAATAGATTAGTTAAAATATTATATATTATAAAGCTTAAAGCATAGAGTTAGATAGGGTTTAGAGTTTAGGCACATATATGTTATATTCGTATGTATAGCTTACATCGAATTTTATACACGTAAAATATAAATTCAAATTAGTACTTCATATATTAATTTAAATATTTATACGGTTGTAATCAGAACATATTTGCACAATTGTTGTACTCGCAATAAGCAATCTATGGTTTCTTGCTACACGATGGCTCTGATATCTACGCGTCTTTGGTACTGGACAGCACGGATGCTTGACTGTTATACTCGCCTGCATGATAGATGACATGGTCATTGATGAATCCGACAAGTTGTTCTTAAATCACGTTGATTTCAATAGGCAACAATCGATTCATGGATAGTTTGAGAAGTTGTAGCATACGGATAGAAGAGATTAATAGTTATAACTCGCCCTGTCTCGGATAAAAACAACTATCAATGTGATTAATAGTCCTACCTTAGCATCTTTCACCCTTGAGCGCATCGTCTCCTGCAAATCCGTGCATAAATTCCATGGCATAGAAACCACACAAGTTATGTCGGACTATCCATTCTTTCACGTATAGGCAGTACCTAGCACTCTTCTGTATGTATTTTTTATACTTTGCACATGTGTGATCTAATGTTAGATTAAATTTATTAGGGTAGAAAGGTCAACACACTTGTGTACCTTTGTAGCAAATCAATGATAGGTTGGTAAGACTCTAGTGCATTGTCCTGTGAGTCAAATATGATGATCTTAATAGTATCTGGTTGAATTACAAGTAGAACCTAGTGAAAGCTACATATATGTCATCATAGGTTAGGACACGTTTATTTATCATGTAACATATAAAAATTAAAGAAATAACGTTCATGAATGGAATCTTACCCAAAGTGGTAGAATAGAAGTATGCATTGCTTCAACTAGAGTTCTAGAAGTGTTTACGACGTATAGTTCTCTATAGCATCGGGATTTGCTTTAATCGTTGTCGGATTTATATGTTGAATGCATTCTCTTCTACATTTATGTATCTCCATCCTATAAGAACGATTAGCACATTCAATATAACGACCGACAGAAATAAATGTGAATTATATAAATATAACACTTATAGAGTCTAGCAACTTAGAATAGACATGTCGAGAGCATGTTGCTGGTACAATTGATACATCACTCCAAACATTATGTAGATATTGCTATCGTCATGTAAGAAATCTCGATGCTTGTAGAAGACCTCGATCATTTGCCTACCCACATTAGATTCGTTCATATACCATGAGTGAAATTTGTGAAGCTGAAATAAGAGGTCGCATCACAAATCTAGCTCCACTAACAGATCTCTTAGCTTGAATGTTCGAGTTGGCACTTTTGCCATCAGAGATTTATCTACGAGTTGGTCTTTTGTCAACCTAGTTTCTTTCAGAAAATTTTCTAACTCTTTATCTTTTCCTTTTGATATATCTTTTACTATTTTCTCTTTAAGGTATTTTTTTGCCACTGATGCGCCTGTAGTCTAATTTTTGTTTGGGCTCAATTGGTGGTCTAGCCATAGCCAGAAAAAACTTTTTAGTTGTTGGCAGGATTGACATTGGCTTCTCAGGCACCATCTTTTGAAAAAAATTCTTCACACAAGCAGGCACCACATCATTTGTCTACTCATCTATTAGATCATAAGGTAACTTTTGTGTTGTCTTTGTCTTCTTCGATGCCCTTTGTTACTAGGAGGAGGTTGACTTTGTCTTTAATGAACTTGTAGACTTCGTAAGTGTCTTTTGTGCTTAAGTCTATAGTGGTGGTGGAGTTGGCTGCCTCGGTGATGGAGTTGGCTCCCTCGGTGGTGGAGTTCGCTCCCTTAGCGATGAATTTTGAGGTGGTGACACAACTCTTTGTCTATCTTCCATCAGATGATTCATCTGTTTTATCTTCAAATAGTATGAATTGTTTTTTCCATAAAACAAATTCGCCAATATTGTCTCGGAGCCTGTCTCATTGGCATATTCTAGGTCAATCTTATGGTATGCCTTTTTTACCGAGTCGACATGAACTTTGGCATATCCTTGTGATATTGGAGCATCATTGAAGAGAGCTGCTGGCATACATTGATTAACCTACCCCATGGATGCACAGCTGCTTCGGTGAGCATACTGGCTTTGAATATTTTTCTCTACTTCTTGTTATTTATTAATCTGTTATTATAGTGCTTCAGCTATCTTAGCGTCGGTCTTTTCTCGCTCTTGTTGTAGCTCTTGGCGCACTACATCCAACACCTCTATAAATTCCTTATTTCTTCTCTTCCGGCTTTTGTAGCTACCAGTAATTTCGATCCGGTTATTTCGATCTTAGTAAATTTTGGTCATCTCAAACTTCTACCCGAATTAGTATCCAAATTTTCGGTCACCATGATTTCAGTTACCCAAAAAAATCGGACTACTGCTGCTAGGGTACGGTTTGGACTCTGGACCCACTGGACCTACTAGGCAGCTACCTGCTAGTGCTATGCCTCTGCGTGTTACTCATGAATCATGGCCCATTCAGCTGCTTCTTGCTGCACGCCAACAAGGTGCTACGTTGGATGGCTCACACATGTTACCTCTCACCGAGTTAAGGCTTCACAAGCTCACAAAACAGGGTCACGGCCTGCACGCGCACTAAGTGGTCATGGCTAATGGGCTAAGGGTAATTCGGTTAATTTGGGTAACCGAATATAATACCCGAATTAACTAAAATTAATTCGGTTATTTAGTATTGATGCTCGATTTGACAACCGAAATTTTCAGTTTCGGTTTTTTCGGTCTCGGTCTCAGTCATTTTGGTTTCCTCCAGGAACCCATATTTCCAAGGTATAGTTCCTTTGCCTCTTGTGTGACCCAGATGCTCCTTGTTTCTAAGTGCTAGCGTAAGTTGATCTTTTGTTTTGCTAGATATGTCTAGTAAGTATTAATCAAGCTATCGGATATAGTATTCTCGATATGCATTACATTTATCATATGTTGAACCATATGGTCTTTTCTAATAAGGTAAGTTCAAAAATATGGATCGCTTCTTCCACATATTTTTGAACTTACCTTATTTTTGTGAATTAAGATCATTCACATATTCCGGGCCCTTTCCATGTACTAAATTAAGATCATTCACAATCTTAAATACTTGTTCTCCAGTACGAATCTTCAGAATTTGACGTGTCTCCACCGTCCCATCAAAAGCTCTCTTGTTTTTTCGATACGGATGATCAAGACGAAGGAACCTACAGTGACCTATGAAGACCATTATTGGACAACCAACACCCCCAGTTTCTGTTAGGCACTGAATATAACTATTGTATCCTTTTGCAGTATGTCCTGATAGGTTACTAAGAGCATGACAATCAGAGACTATTACAAACATATTGCATGTAAGGTGAAAGTCTCTCTTTTGTATTTATCCTAAACCCGCACGCCATCTTTCCATAATATAAGTAAATATTCTACCAAAGGTTTGAGATATACATCGAAATCGTTATCTGGCTGATTTGGCCTACTAATCAATAAAGGCATGAGAAGGATCTTTCGCTCCATACACATCTAGGGTGAAAGGTTGAAGATACAGAGAGAGTCACCAGCTAAGTGCTATGAATACTTCTTATATTGCCAAAAGGATTCATTCCATCTGTATTCAACCTAAATCTTATATTTCTCACTTCATCTCTAAATTATTTGTATTTTGAATCGAACCTTCTCCACTACATGCCATCAACAGTCTGAGCATTCTATCTTTTTTTTACTTTTCAGTGTGCCATCACATTAGCTCATTGTTTGCTTTGTTAGCGAACATCCGTTTCGAACGGGGGATTATAGGAAAATACCAACCCACCTCAACTAGTATTCTTTTCTTTTGTCTCGTCACATCTATAGTGTCTTCGCTTTTAATACTATCATTGCTATACTTGTACCGTGGTGCATTACAAACGCAACACGTTTCCAGGTGTGCATATATATGGCGGCTTGGACACATCTTCAATGCCGGTTTGGACACAACCGATACTGATATATATGGCGCTACTTATAATTGATTCTCTGGTTGACTTAGAATTTAATTATTTTTTATTTTCCTCAAAAAATTGTACTTGATTTAGGCTTTTGTTGGGACAGATTAAAATTATATAGATTCTATTCCTCGATGTTGTGAAGACTTATTTGGCTCCTAGTTCATTTTACATGCCAGCGTTTTTATTATTAATGAAGTAATTATGCCGGTGAAACATATTAATTCTCCTATACTTCGTCTTGTAAATGTATCATAATTGCGTTCAGTTTATACCGCCCGGTGATCCTGGGCGCGAGCAAAATAGAATTTTTTTGCTGTTGTAGGGATTGGGGATAGTATTTTTCATATCAAAATACTCGAAATAATTAGATTTGTCTGGGCTGTGAAAGATTCTTGGCTCAGTGAGTATTGGGATTTAGGAATGTGCTATCTTTACAGTTGTTCGATGAGGGGCGTCAAAGGTGAATCTAGCAAAACTGATTTAGGACCATTTCTAAACAGCTTGCGGCTAGTTTATGGATTAAGAAGTCATAAGCTATCCAAAAATAAAATTTATTATCTAAACAAGATATAAGTCAATGTTGCTCGAAAAAAATATACCAGTTTGAGACTTAACGAGCTTATTTAGATCTACGGGGATTGAGATCCTCTGATATCAGGCTCCTTAACGTTAGAGGACAGTCATGATCCTAATCGTTCTACTGCAATCCGACGGTGAGCAGGCCAGAGTCGAGCAGGGCTATGTGGCGATCGAGACAGGGCGGCACCCATCTGGCAGGGCGAGGCAACCGTTGGGGTGGCGGGTGGGGCGGCATCTAGGGCAAGGTGGCGTCCTAGGTGGGTTGACGGGAATGGGATAGGGGTGTCTCGTCGACCGGGACGGGCGGCGGCATCGACCGGGACGAGCGGCGGTCGGGGTGGTCCAACGCGTGGAGAGATAAACCGTTGGATTGCAGCGGAACGGCGGAGAGGGATCGACTGCCCTCTAACGTCAAGGAGTCCGCTAATTATCACGAGAATGTTTAGCTCCTGGAATGGAATTATAATCTCCAACTAATTAAAGTTGCCTAATGTAATTTACTAACTTTGTAAAGTCTTGGTTGACAAATAGAGAAAAATAAAAAGTCACTACATATTTCCTTTTTGAAAATACTAACTAATTTGTTCAGAAATGGAGTTTTCATTATTAAAGAGCTTAAGATTGCAAAAACATTTGGAGTTTAGCTCTCTACCGAATTTTCTCTTGTTTCACCGCAAATTAAGAATGTTGCAGCCTTAAAAATAACTGTTTTTGTGTTTTCTAGCGGTGATGGTGTTTTTTTCTTAAAAAACGGTTGCTTTTAATCTGTTGTAAGATACTGTATGAATAAATATAATTCTTAAGCTTTTTTGACGGGAACAATGAATAAAAAAACTTGACTGGGAATTAGGCCATGTTTGGCACAACTCTAATTCTAGAATTTTTTGAAGCTGGTCTAACCTAACTTCAAGAAATCATGTATAGAGGTGCGGATAGATTGATGATATTTAGCTAAATAATTTAGTTTTTATTTTGGATTAAAAATAAAAGTTTAAATTATTTTATTATATTACACAAACCTCATAATCAGTTTAAATCTCAGGGTTGAAGATGTACCAAACAGACTTTCCTATATCCTTATATCCTTATAACTTTCAAGAAAAACCTCAACCAAACTGTTAGGAGAAAGATCAAGAACCCTGCCCTTCACAAGTGGATCGTGAGGCTCACGTCTTAACCTATATGCTTTGAGACCTTACCTCATATATGAGTCGATTCTTAGCATGTATTTTTGAGAGGACAACACAATCTGATTTTTTTAACCAAGTATAAAATCTGCTAGGTTACGTGCATTTCGCAAAACATACTACAGTGTATGATAGTATTCAAATTCAGATGCAATAGTAGAGCATTTTGGACAGAAGCAATGAATTGAATTCGTAAGCTCATAATCATCACATGGAGCTTCCATTGGATTCAAATACAAATTCCGATATTGAAATCCGCTTACCTGATCAAAAAAACTGAACACATTTGAAAGTTTTGAATCTTATCAATTGATAATGAAATATTCAAACAAAGTTTGTCTCTTTTTCCAAAGCACTCTCTTTCTCTTCGTTTCATATCATAATTTGTTTGATTTTTTATAACTCAAATTTCTCCAATTTTAGTGACTTTTTTTAGAAAAATTTATAAACAAGTACAATATAAAATTAGTTCATTAAATCAACCATGAAAATGTCTTAACAGATACTGTAAATGCTAATATATTTTCTTTAAGCTTCTTTAAAATTAAAGAAATCTGATTTTAAAAAAATCAAAGATATGAAACGGATATAATATGAAAAAGGGTAAGTAAATTGTTTTTGATTCAATCTTGAGGAGCACGGGAAGAAAACAGTTCAACCTTACAAAAATATTCGGCTAAATATAGCAAACAGGAGAGGAAGCGTCTCTGTCCCGGGAATTCGCTGCCATGCCATACGATTCGCCACCGTCATGCAAGAATCGCTAAGAACCATGAGCCGCGAGGACGACGGCGAGGTGGCCGCCGCCGTCGCCATCGAAAGGCACGACCGTGCCGGCGCAGAGGAAGACGACGAGCGGAGTGACCGGGCGGAGCCGTTCTTCCAGTGCGTCGACAGAGTGGAGTTCTCCGACACGGCGCGCGTCGTCGATGACGAAGACCCTGTCTTCCCCTCCGGCGACGACGAGGAAGGTGACGACGTGCGTGTCTCCTTTGCCACTGCCGTAGGCGACCACCTCCGCGAGGAGCAGGCCGAGCTGGATGACGACGGGGAGGAGGACGTGTCGAGCTATGACTATGGTATGTGGATGGCGGCCGAGCCGATATCCATACAGGAGCGCCGCCGCCGGCTGCTCCAAGGGATGGGGCTCGCCAGCAGCAGGGACCTCCTCCGTAGCCGCAGCGCGAGGACGAGGTGGGCTCCACCCAACATCCCGCGCAGCGCGTCCAGGCGCCAGT
>KE372687.1:363112-377971 GCA_000418225.1 Zizania latifolia | reverse complement strand
TAGTGCAGTCTTAGTCAGATCAAAGCTTTGCAGATCTTCCAACAAGAGTTCACCCAGATTTACCAACAGCCTGATTATATAGGATCCAGCTCTCACAGTACTGACATCTGAAACAAGACATTCATCACCAATGTCAAACTACATAGGCTCTTTCACTTCTGTATGATGTAGCTCCTAGCAGCCTGACTGTAGAAGCCAAGGAATGGAAAAACATCAAGCTCTCACCCCCTCAGTGCATAACCTGAATGAAGTAGCATGTAACTATGTAAGCATCTGCAACTAGCCTTTTATGTAAGAATCAGACTATTTGTACTATGGGATGAACTTTACAGCCAACAGATACATTATTAACTACCAATTATCAATAATGCTTGATTACAAGGCTGTTCAGTGAATTTTTGAAGTGCTTGAATGCATACCATGACTTGAGCCGATTTGCAAAATTAACATGACAGAGCAGTAAATATGATACGACTAATTTTCCACATTGTAGGAACCCTGCATTCTCAAGTAGAACATAACCATAATAGAACATGGACAGTATCATGCCCTTGTTTGCTTGGTTTCTGACAACAGCGCCAACGGCTACAGTGTAAGCAATTGAGAAGCCCACCCGCTCAATTAACAAACATTAGTGCAGATAAATACCAGTAACACTATAGCATAACATTTTGGAAACTTCATTCTTATAATTGTTGGCAGATGGCAGAGCACTAGCAAGAATGCAGGATTTCTCCTAGAACAGCTTAGTCAGACTGAAGCTTTGCAAATTCCAACAAGAGTTCACCAATATTTACCAAAAGCCTGACTATCTTGCAACCAACTCTAAGTGTACTGGCAGCAGCAATAAGACATTTACCAACAACATCAAATAGCATAAGCTTCTGTATGATGATTGTAGAGGCCACGGAAGGAATAAATTTCAAGCTATCACCTGTCAGTGCATGACCTGATTAAAGTAGATAACATGTAAGTATATGCAGCTTGCCTTTTATTTAAGACTCAGGCCATTTGTATTATAGATTGAACTTTGGCACTTTGCAGCCAACAGATACATTATTACTACCAATTGTCGATATTGCTTGGTTACAGGGCTGTTCAGTGGCTCTTTAAAGTGCTCAAATGCATACCATGACTTGAATCGATTTGCAGAATTAACATGACAGAGCAGTTAATGCGATTTGACTAATTTTCCACATTGTAGGAATCCTGCATTCTGAAGTAATTTCTTTGGAGCGCAAAAATTTTACAGGAATTGAACTAGTTCCTTGAAAAATACTTTAAAATTACTCCATTCCAAAGGAGCAATAAACTTATATACTAAGGCTTAATAGCTAATCAAATTAAAAATTGCAATCCAGTGATTCACCAAACCAAACCAAACTAAGAAAAAAACAGTCCATTCACTGACAATAACAATCTGAATTTTCTAGAGCCAACACTAGTTCTGCGCCAGATCACATCATCCCAAGTATTCCTCACAAGATTTCGCGGTCCAACACATGCGCACATTCTCATTTGCGATAGAACAGTAGGGGAATCGACCAGCAATGCATCCCTCACACACTAGCAATCTCAGGCGAAACACCTGATGAATTCAGGAAAAGAAACAAGGGTAGAGAACACCTCGTGAATCAGGGCGGATTCGCAGTGGACCAAGGAGAAAGGGCCACGCACCTAAACCGCCCTTCCGAGGCTCGCGCTTCCTCAACTCTTTTGCGCCCGCCGCGCGGAATTGATTAAACCCTAGCTTTGGGCGTCCGCTGCGGCGGCGACGGTGAAGGCCAAGGCTAGGGTCTCCGGGTGGGCGGAAGCTTATCGGGTCGGTTTTCGGAGCTTCAGGAGGAACTTAAACGGATCCGTTTGAAAAAGGATTCAGAGGGGAAGGGGAGAGGGTCAAAGCAGTCAAGAGGTCAAAGCCGATGAGTCAACGGTCAATACAACTAAAGATAAGTAATGCCGGTTAGGAAGGGCTATACTAAATAATTTTCTACTTCACTCTAAAATCTTTGATGAAGTAATTCTATGATAAATATAATATAACAAATGATTTATTTGACTCATAGGTTAGTTTTAGCTTTAGCGAGACGACAGAATAGAACCTAATAAATTATTGAAAGGTGGGTTAGAAAATAGATTATTACTCTTTGCTTGATTCAAAAAGTAGAGAAAGAGGAAGCAACAAAGGCATCAGGCGGCGACGGATCTATTGAGAAATGGATCGAGATCAGGATACTACTCTTGATGTGTGTCACCGCTAAGGATTTTGTTCTCGATTTGGATGGTGGATGGTGGCAGTGGCAATAGCGGGTTGAGAAAGGCGGCAATATCAATGAGTTGAAGGCAATGACGTCGGCGAGGGTTGAGTGTAAAGGCAGTGGCACGTGAGCGTTTGGGGGAGGCGCAGTTGGGAGGAGGCAGAGACCAAGGCTACAAAATGTCGCTGACAATGTTGGAGCGGAGACCAAGGCAGTGGCACTAGAATCTGATGTATAAAATGACATTAGTATAATCATCATTAAAAACACATTCACGGGTTATATTTTTTTAATATTTTTTATAGAAAAGTAATGCAGAAACATATGTATTGAAGACGGTACCAATATCTAAAACATCAAGTAAAAAGAGAGAGGAGATAGTCCGTGCCAATGGTCATGAGAAATATTTCTAAAAATAAGCTATAATATTGACATGAGCTAGCAATGGTCGGTATTGTACATTGTACTGTTGATTAGCCATTGGTTTGTATGCATCTATGTATAGTGATACGTATGGATGTAATGTACACGGGGAAACTAGCTTGTAGTAGTGTCTACAAAGGCCTTCTGGTCCAATCGCTCGTTCCAGTTGAGGCACCTGATCAAGCTGCGGAACCAGTCACCAGTTTGATCAGATTTATTAACAGTTGGGAGCGGGTGTTGACTCATGCATATTTGAACAGAGTCTCCTCTTGATAACTGCTGCCTCCTTTTGCCATCAAATGATACCCATGCATTACTCCTTGCATCATCTGGTATCTGCTCAAGTTGCAAATGCAATGGTAAGTCCACAACAGGGTGCAGAATTTATCAGCCAGCTAACCAAGGCATGATCATAGTAAAAAAACAGACCGGTGGCCAAACCGGTTAGGCCGTCAGTTCACTGGTTTATTGGTCTAACCACCGGTATTAATATTATATTTGTTTTGTATTATTTTAATATAGAAAATAATAAAAGTTGATGAAAAATATGTATAATTATCTGTTAAAAAATATAAATTTACGCCTAAGATGATAATTATATCATAATATCATAGTTTAGAGTGGTATTATAACTATATCGTCACAACTTATGAACCCCTGAAATAATATTAGTATCTAAATTATTTAACAAAGCTTATTAAAGGTGTATAAAAGTATAAAACAAACTTAATCTTAAGTCCACAGAAATATTTATCATTTTACTCTCATATTTACAGTAAAAAATACAGGGGTATTTTGTGTGTTATCGTTGAACCGGCTGGTTCTTTAAAACCGGTATTGATTCACCGGGTTAAAAAAACAGCTAGTTCGTTCGGTTTTTACCAGTTCAATTGCATGTCCAGTCTTTTGGCAAAACCGAACCGGCTCAATGTTTCTGATCCAACCACTGTTTGATCCAGTTTTTTAAACTATGGGCATGATAGAGTGGGATAAAAACTCAATAGCTAAAGCTAGTGAGGTCTTGGATACATGAAGCACAGTAAACATTCATAGTTAAGGGTGAAAATAAGGTTGCATGAAGAAAACTGCAGAAATTTCATCCATTGTTGAATGCCAGCTCTGCAGAAATTTCATCCATTGTTGAATGCCAGCTCTGCATACCTTCAATTCAAGACGTGCGGAATCAGGGAGGATGACAGGTCTAAATGACAGCGAGTGTGGGCAAATTGGAGTGAACAGCATACATGGGACATTTGGATGGACCTAGACAACAGAAGCAACAATGATCACAGTGAAAAAAATGTTCTGTTCGATTGATTTGATACAAGTAGCACGCATTGGAAAAGAAACAGTTCACTGGCAGATATGAAAAGGCTAACAAACACATATTGTGTGATTTCATAGTGCTCTTAGCATATGAATGCAACATGAGCACCATAAAAGCAAGCAACCATCGCCATCATTTCTCATTATTCAGCTTTGGCACCAAAAATGAAAAGTAATTTCAGTACAGCAACCAGATTCAATATTAAATATTTCTGATGACAAAGTTAAGAAGAAACTGATATTGAGCTCATAATGGAGATTGGTTGTTACTATAATTTTAAAAGTAAATGGTGAATGGGCATGTTCTTTTGTAACTTAGCAAAAAGGTTCCATGAACCACTTCAAACGGTATGAAGTGGAAAGCGTGAATGACTAGACGTTTCAAATGTTCTTCATCCTTGCTTCTCTGTAACCTGTACATAATGCATTACTAGAGAGAAGTTCTATTTATATACTCTCTCCGTAGAAAATTATAGGGCATATAATTTTTGAAAAGTCAAACTTTATAAATTTTGATCAATAATTACTCAAATTATAAATACATTTATGACACGTGTAGGATTACTATTCATGCACGTAACAATACAGCTCGGTACTGTAGCAGTAGTTTAAGATTTACCGGTTTAGAGAGATTAGACTTCTTATTTTAGAGATAAGATTATATTAAGTAGTAAACTATTTACTAGATTTTAGATATGATCATCCCAATTTAAGTACTCCTCTCATCCCTAGCAGCCAACACCGCTCAGCCATCCTCCTGACAATGTTTATCTCGTCATGAATTTGGTTCATGACAATTTAGTGTCTAAAAGTTGTATCAATAGATTCATATTTCAAATGGTTTTCATAAAATGTTGCTTCTATAGATATTAAGAATATATTTTATGAGCAATTAATGGTCAAATTCTTGTCCTAAAGACTTTTTCAAAACAAAATATACCCTGTATATTTCTACAGAGGGGGAACAAAAAATGTCATATTGTCATGTAAAAATATTAGGCATGTGCTTCATCAATAGGAAATATCTATTTATTAGTGAAAAGTAATAGAAGAAACAGGTGTTATGTGATAACACTGGACAATGCTTTTTCATGGACATCTATCACCAAACATGGGGTGATTTAATGCTTCACAGGATTCGTACAACTTGTAAGAATTAACCTACCATTGAGCCTCCTGCTGCAGTAGAGTATGCTGTACTGCCGGTTGGTGTTGCTACTATCACCCCATCTCCTTGAACCTAGATATATTTTCCATTAGATTCAATAAAAGAAGTTTTAAGTACAACAAGTACAATAATATTAATAGTAATCCTGAAGTAATAAATAAATATTACATCAAACAACAATAATATAATCTTGACTCTTGAGGAGTACGAGACCAAGTGAAGGAGGCACCCACAACTGCTAAATTGTGTCTACATTCATATTTGATAATTAGTTTCAAAACTAACGTTTAAGTGACACGTGAAATTATGAAACAGTGAAGATCAATTCAGCTTGGAGAAATTATGCAGTAGTGAAGGACAATAAAGTGATACTATGTTTTTATGATATGAACAACAATAAAACAAAGTAGTTATGACTTTGTATTTCAATGCAGCTGCCACCTAAACTTTGTCAGGCATAATACAATTGAGAAAAAGGCCTAGCTTCATGTCACGGGCGTTATGTAGTGGGATGTGGGGAAGAGAGTGAAGAGCGTAACCGTAGCTGACGGGAGGACGAGGGCATGCTGTCCCTCGACCCCCCGGCGTCGTGACGGCTACGCGGAGGGTGGAGCAGAGGCCGGCAACAGCAGATGGCGCAGGCCAGGGGCCGACGCCAGGAGCTGTGCAGCTAGAGTTAGGGTTTGAAGCCAAATGGTTTATTTCTTCTCATTTGATTACAAACTACTAACCTCTTTATACAGAGCAGAGGTCCCCTTATTTCTAGGAACAAATCTAAAGATAGAAACTAACAGCGAATAGATAAAGAGTAAACTAATCTAACTCCAGTTGGCATAACTAACTTGGTCGGCTCATGCTGGGGGCGCACTGGGCCGGGCTACCACGGGCTAGGCTTGGGCCGGCATGGCAGCCCTTCGCCGGCCATACGTGCGTCCCCACATGACATCTTCCCCTCCGTCAAGAATCAGCTCGTTCTCAAGCTGGAATGTCAGAAATAGCCGGATGAACTCTTCATGAAGAATCCACGTTGCTTCCGACGCCGGCTGATTCTCCCATTGGACCAGTAGCTCCAAACGGTCCCTGGCTCGACGTGACTTGATGACCTTTGTCGGTCGCTGACAAATGCAACCATGATGAAGGGGCGGTAGTGCTGGTGGCGACGTCGGAGGAGCTCCTACAAATGGCTTCAGTAGACCTACAAGGAAGAGATCGTGGATCCGGGAAGAAGCCAACAGCTGAAGCTTGTACGCGACGTCGCCCACGCGCTGCAACACCTAAAACGGCCAATTTCGGTCCTAGCTTGCCGCGCCCAGGATGAGACAGTGTTGCTGTTGGTCGATGTAGCAGGCGCAACCACACCCAATCGCCCACTGCGAACGCGACATCCTGATGGTCGTTATCGTAGTGATGCTTGTAGTGCTGCTGAGATTGCTCAAGTCGGTCCTAAATCTCGGCCATGAACTCATCCCGTTCCTTGAGCAATTGGTCCACTGCCGGAAGCTTGGCTGTCCCATGATCAATCCGGTGAAGACTGGGAAGGTCGCGACCATAAACCACCTGAAATGGTGACGTCTTGATGGCTGTCTGGAATGAAGTGTTGTAGGCGAATTCAGCCCAAGACAGCCATCGAAGCCATTGCCGCGGTCGATCACCCGTCAGGCAGCACAGGTACATGACGATGATCGTGTTCACCACCTCGGATTGGCCGTCGGACTGCAGATGGTATGCAGAACTGAGGTGTAACTTAACTCCAGTCAGACGGAATAGCTCGGTCCAAAAGCTGCTCAGTTGGGGATGGAATTCTTGTATGACCGAGCGGGCGTTGGGGACATGGAAATCAGCCCTCAGTTGGTGCAACGTTTTCTAGACACCCTCGTGGCCGACGTCGTGCGCTGCGCACAATACGGCCGGCAGTGTTGGTGACGAAGCCGGCACGTAGACGCGGCCGCGAAAGGTGATCATGCCATCGGTGATCGCCTATGGTCCTAGTTGCTTGCCGTCGACGATGCGGGTGCGTAAAGCCTGAATGTCGCCGTCCTGCTTGAACTCTTGTAGCAGTGTCTTGTAGAGATCGAAACGGGCGACCGATATAGCGAACACTACAGCGGGTTGGTTGGTGCTGGCCGGTTGCATCTCCGTGTCTCGACGCGATAGTGCATCGGCCACCACATTGGAGCAACCTATTTTGTACTCCACCTCAAAATCGAATCCGAGCAATTTGCTAACCCAGTGATGCTGCGGAATCGTGGACAGCTGCTGGTCGAGGAGGTACTTCAAGCTGTAGTGGTATGTGTGGACGACGAAGGGGTGGCCCCAAAGATAGGGACGCTAGTGCCAGATGGCCTGCACTAGCCCGATTAATTCTCTTTCACAGGCTACGAGGCCGATGTGCCGTGGAGGGACCGACCGGCTGAAGTAAGCGATTGCGCCTGTGCCTTGGTGCAGAACCGCCCCTATGCCGTGGCTCGACGCATCACACTCGATGACGAACGGCTTGGTGAAGTCGGGTAGCTAAAGAACCAGTGCCGAAGTGAGTGCATCCTTCAAGCGTGAGAATGTCGTTGTGGCCTCGTCAGACCAGAAAAAAGCGTCCTTCCGCAGAAGTTTGGTGAGAGGGGCGGCCAACTCTCCAAACCCTTTGATGAACTTGCGGTAGTAGCCGGCAAGGCCAAGGAAACCGCGCACCGCACGAGCCAAGTGCGGCAGTGGCCACGCGTGTATAGCCTGGACCTTCTGATCTTCAATGGCGACACCTGCGGCAGAGACATGACCTAAATAGGCCACTGCAAAGGTACCGAAGGAACATTTGGAGCGCTTGACGAAGAGCCGGTGCTGTCGTAGTGTGGTTAGCACTACGCGTATATGCCGAAGGTGCTCCGACCATGACGAGCTGTAGATTAGGATGTCGTCAAAGAATACCAAGACGAAACGACGTAGGTACTCCCGAAGGACTTCGTTCATGAGTGCCTGAAAGGTCACTGGAGCATTCGTGAGGCCGAAAGGCATAACGAGGAACTCAAAAAGACCTTCGTGGGTACGAAACGACGTCTTCGCAATGTCGTCTGGATGCATGAGCACTTGATGATACCTCGAGCGTAGGTCAAGCTTGGAGAAATACCGAGCGCCGTGGAGTTCATCAAGTAGCTCGTCAACCACTGGAATCGGGAACTTGTCCTTGACTGTGGCCGTGTTGAGGGCGTGGTAGTCGATGCAGAATCGCCACGAGTCGTCTTTTTTGCAGATGAGGAGCACCGGAGTGGAGAAGGCCGAGTCGCTTGGTCGGATGAGCCCCTATTCCAGCATAGTACGACATTGGCGCTCAATTTCAGTTTTCTGCACCATGGCGTACCTGTATGGTCAGACTGCCACTACATCCGTGCCTACTCTCAGATGGATGCGATAGAAGCGCGAACGTATTGGAGGAAGTCCATGCAGCTCCTGGAAGATGTCGGCAAAGTCATCGAGGAGTGCCGAAAGTAGATCGTCGGCGTTGCAGGCCAACGTGTGTGCAGGTGCATAGTGCTCGGGCCGGCCATGCCACATGACCTGTCGACCTGAGCAAACGAATGACATTGTCAGCTTACTGAAATCCCAGATGATAGGCCCGAGGGATCCCAGCCACTACACTCCGAGAATGATGTCGTAGCCATCCAGTGGAAGCGCCAAGCAGTCGATGACGAACTCGTCGTTGTCGACTTTGAAGCGCGCGCCATGGCAGAGCCCCGAGCTTGTCACCCTTTCCCCATTGGCGACCGTGACGTGGACTCCCGAGCATGGCATGACGACGAGTCCGGTGCGGGTTGCTACTGAGTCGGCGAGAAGTTATGTGTCGAGCCAGAGTCCAACAAAGCCACGAGCTGCACGGTGCTGATGTTGGCGCAGACTGTCATGGTCCGTCCTGTCCGAGGCATGATGCCGGTCAGGGCTAACAAGGAGATGACTGGATCGTCTGGTGCATCGTCGGACAACTTGTCGTCACAGCAGCAGTCGACTCCATGATGAAGAGGCTTACATTGTCTTCTATGACCAGGAACAAACTTCTCATCACAGTTGAAGCAGAGGCCCTACTCGCGACGAGACTACAGTTCGGCCGGTGAGTGTCTTCCGCTGGGGCTGGCTGGCCAAAGATGCCGCGTCTGTTCCTAATGAGGTCGAAGAAGATTGCTGGCGCAGACTAAGACGTGTGCAGCTTGGAGCAGGCGAAGCAGACGAGCGTCGTTCGTATGCCCGAGCGAGACTAATGGTGGATTCTAGTGACTCTGGGTTCCAGAGTTCGACGTCCGTCTTCAATGGTTCCTGCAAGGCATGGGTGAACAAACAAATCTGCTGCCGCTTGATGAGCTAGTCGTCGCGGCAAGCCAGTCACATGAACTGCTTGCAGAAGTCGTCGACGGAGTCGGAACGCGTCAGGCTGGCGAGCTCCCCTAGAGGATTGCTGCGCACCGGCGGTCCAAACCTGGTATTGATGAGGGCGACAAATCAGGGCTAGGACGGAGCGCTGTTGTCCCGTTCGTAGCAATAGTACAACAACTGGGCATCATCCAGAAGATGGAACGACGCAAGCTAGACCTTGTCGTCCTCCGGCGTACGCTGGCCATGGAAGAATTGGTCGCAGTGATTCAGCCAGGGCAACAGATCCGTTGTATCGTCGAACGTGGGGAAGTGCAACTTGTGGTACCACGGGGCCGAGCCATTGGTGCAGCTGGACAGGTACAGGTCAGCGGGAGGGGGTGCCGGTGGCTAGTGGCGCGGGCTGCCCTAGCTCCCGACGCGTGAAGTCCCGGCCGACAGTACCTCTCCCTGATCTCGCTCGAGTCGACGGATGGCGAAGTCCTGCGCCTGCTGCTGCTGTTGCAGATCGTCCATCCGTCGATTGTTGCGGTTGATCGCCTCACGTATCTCCTGATTGCTGCGATATAGGTCCTGCATCCCTTAGAGAACCTCTCGGAGAACGTCTTCTACCAGCGGCGGGGTAGCGGCCGAACCGTCGGTAGCCATCGCCGTCGGACAGCGAGAGCGCCCTAGGAAAGTGGTCTCTGATACCAAGTTATCACGAGCGTTATGTAGTGGGACGTGGGGAAGAGAGCGAAGAGCGTAACCGTGACTGACGGGAGGACGAGGACGTGCTGTTCCTCGACTCCCCGGCGCCATGATGCCTACGCGGAGGGTGGAGCAGAGGCCGGCAACAGCAGATGGCGCAGGCCAGGGGCCGGCGCTAGGAGCTGTGCAGCTAGGGTTAGGGTTTGAAGCCAAACTGATTTATTTCTTTTCTCATTTGATTACAAACTACTGATCTCTTTATATAGAGCAGAGGTCCCCTTATTTCTAGAAACAAATCTAAAGATAGAAACTAACAACGAATAGATAAAGAGTAAACTAATCTAACTCCAGTTGACATAATTAACTTGGCTGGCTCATGCTGGGGGCGCACTTGGCTAGGCTGCCATGGGCTAGGCTTGGGCCGGCGTGGCAGCCCTTCGCCGGCCATACGTGCGTCTCCACATGACACTTCATGATTCCATCCATTAAATTTGCAAACAGAAAGAGTAGAACAAAAAAGAACACCATGATGCAGTCACCAAGCAAAAATATACAAAGAGATAAATCTAATTCTCTACTAACTTTTGAATCTTACCTTCGTGATAAGGTGGTTATGCTCATAGCATTCAATTTTTGATAGGTACGGATTAGAACCCCGATCAACAACAACTTCATTTAGTACATCAAACACTTTTCCAGGAATTGCTTTTCCATTGCGAAAGATCTCACATCTTAGGCGCATTCTAAGAGTTATATAAACTCCGAGTGTATTGTTGCCATGGATGACAGCTCTCAAGTCTTGTCTGAAACCTTCAAACTAAGGTGAAGCAATTGATAAGATGCTTAGATTTGACAAATGACAAGTTAATAACTTAATATGATAAAGTTCTCTATAGAAGGAGAAGAAAACATACTTTATGTGAAGTCAGAAATCCAAGAGATCCAAGATTGAAAGAGACAACAGGTGGTACAGAAGTTCTAAATAAGTTTGATGCGTGCAAAATGACTCCATCACCACCCAAGCATGCAACAAAATCAACTCTCTCATGAAGGTTACTGATTTTTCGCATAATATATTGTTATTAAACAGCAATATGGAAATTATTATGCCGCTTATGGATCATAAACTTAAAATTTAAGTTGCACCTGGTATCTTGAGTATAGAAGGTCTGCACAAAACCATAACCAGGAATCCTAGCAAATATATCATGAACATCAGGCTCCACAAGAACATTCATCTTTTCTTGGTGATGCAGAAATGAAGCAACCTGAAAAGAAAGTGAATGGAAATTTTCAGCAGATCAAAAGCTATGTCTGTTGCCAAACATAAGGAAATTACGTAGAAGTACACAAAATATTCATATATAACCTTAGTGGCTACCAACTCCACCTATGTTGTCTCAACATAGCAGGTCCCAAGCTCTAGTAAAGGAGAAGGGAGAGTCTCTTTCCCCTAAAATGTTGTGATAGGCTTGGTGAACTAATGAAAAAGTGAAAAACCTAGCCACTCAAATAGAGATGAAACCCAATATTGGATTTTAACTCTGGCCTACCCCAACTTACTTGAGATTAAAAGGCTTTAAAGAAGAAGAAGAACCTAAGTGGCTACTAGACAACTTTGAGAAGAGAACTGGATCAAGACCATCTTTGACACTTCCAAAGATATGTTGCCAAAAAGCACATATTACGCGAGTTATGCATGTCGTGAAATCTTTAAAGTTATTTTATCCACAAAAATACCGAGTCACACAAAAAACATATGTATATGCGAACTTTAATCTTTTCTTTGAGATAACTAAACTGTATTTTGCTACCAGATACAAGAAAGAAATACACCATATGTTGTACATTGGATTAGAAATATCAGAGACATAAGTATTAAAAAAGGGAATTCCGTATGCACCTCTTTAGCTTCTTCCATGAGCTCATCACCTAATTTCTTCAGTAGCAAGACAGTCTTTGGAGGAGATTTCCACATAAGCATCTGTTGTTGGGTGCTAGGATGC
Organism: Zizania latifolia; assembly: GCA_000418225.1. NCBI lineage: Eukaryota > Viridiplantae > Streptophyta > Magnoliopsida > Poales > Poaceae > Zizania > Zizania latifolia. Next base: position 365,750 of record KE372687.1, on the reverse strand, counting down.
GAAAAAGCCAAAGATGACTCAGTTACTTTCTCTCTAGTACAAGAAAATCCATCAGTGCGTACTAGAAACATCTCTGCTTTTCTTCTCGACTGAAGTCTAACAACACCAGTTGAAGATGCACACATATTTCCATCAACATTATCTGATTTGTTTCTCTCCAGATAAGGGGCACCATTCCTTTCAGCAGACTTTTGTGATCCAAGCTGAGCATTACCATTATAATTGCTGTCATCAGATGTCCTAGGATCGACTGTTACCACTGATGCTTCCCTTTCCTTTCCCTCAACAGATATGGAGGTTCCATTGTTGGATGGTTTACCATTAGTAATATCAGAAGCAACTGATAGAATATAATCTTTATCGAAGGATGCCCCATTTGAACTTTTTGGAACTTCAAATTCAGCTGATTCATAGTCAATGACTCCAGTTTTTTCAACACTGAGACTTTGTTTCCTCCTTGAGACCAGCAAGGTACTCGACCGTCTCGGAGGGTTCAGAACAGATTTTGGATAGACTCTTTTGCTTCTAAAAAAGTCAGTCATCTCCTTTTTGGAGAAAATATCGCAAGAAGGAAATTGTGCCATAAGGGGATTACTTTCTAGTCTAAAGTTTGACTGAAGTTCTTTCCTGGTGTCATGCATTTCACATTGTTCAGTACTTCGTTCACTGGGAAGGGGATTAGTGACTTCCAGATTACGACGTGCTGTTTCTAGGTCTATGTCACATGTTTCCCCTTCCTTTATGGTTCTATCAGATTCCGCAGGTGCACCATTTTCGCTAGATTCTGAGGAGGAACCTGGGCTGTTTGTGAGTTGATCTGTTTGATCATTCTTCACAGGCTTCCCATTCCCATTTGATAAGCGATTTTGGGTAGCCAGTCTCTCAGCACGAGTGATGTACTGCTTCCACCTCGATACCATGGCAGATGTCCTACTAATCCCTTCCCGGCTATGAAGATAAATGGGCTTCTTCGCACTATCTGACACAATTCCGGCAAATCGCTGAACCTGTTCAGCAGAGGGTGCAGTCCCAATCTCAACAGGCATATTCACCACCTCTATCTTCCCTGATGAGACAGCTTCCTGAATTGCTGAAAGATATAAATCATCTTTAACATCTTCCTCCCGAAGATCAATGACAGTTTTGAATCCCTTCGACAGTAACCATGCTAGTCCCTCCTCGCTGACTTGCCCTCCCCTCCAAAATGCAACCTCTAACTCATCTGATGTTGAGTCATCTGGCACAGCTGAAAAGTATACAGGAAACCAATTTGCAAATAGTGTTGGACATGGATGACCATCACTCCTGGGGAAACCTGCATCATAACAGGCATTCTTCAACCTCTGCAGCCTCCTCCATATATCCAAGCCTCGGGCCTCACTTGGTACAAGGTAGCTGGCAAGTGCAACCTGCATACTCTCACAGCATCGCTTCAAGTCCCCACGGAACAGCGCGAGAGGTGGAATTCTATCCATTGTGCTGTCTTCAGATCCCTGGAACGCACTCACGACATCTGATCTCCCTGAGAGCACCTCCTTCCGACCCCGGTTCAGCAATGCCAGCATGCATCCGAGCACGGCAGCAACTTTGTCCTCCAGCACTGGCAAGTCCTCGGTTTGCACATCATAGCGGACAGGGCACTCCCCAGTCTCTGGATCACAGAGCGCTGACATGACCGCTGTGTGCAGCTGCTCAGCAGCTCGGAATATGCGGCAGTACGCCTCTATCTCTGCAATGTCGCCGGGCACAGGACCCACCCACAACAGTTGGGACAGGTCTCTTGTGTGATAATTCTACAAGAAATCATTTGATCAATCAACAAAGAATCATTTCTTTTCAGATATAATGAAGTAGCAATGGAATTTCATATCGAGCTATCGATGCAAACAGTTGAGAAACAAAATTCAAGCTGGTTTCTAGCATATCATCAAACTGTTCGACTAAATGGCCCTCAAGAACCAGACGATCTCCAGGTGAACAAGAACACGCCATCAGCCATATGTCCAAGAAAGCGACAAATTTCGTAACTAAAGCCCAAGAATTAACCGCCGCTAAGACCCCAGCACCGGGCCATGGATCGCTCGCCAGACGCGCGACGAAATGCTCAAGAACGGCAGGCGATCGGACCAACGAACCTGGGAGTCGAGCCCGACCCGCGAGCTGAAGAACGACGCGCGCGCCGCGACGACGCCATGCCGCGCCGCCGCAGGGCGCCACCACCACCTCCCTACGACCCATGCGGCGGCTCGTTCCCCGGCTAGCGGCGGCGGAGCCGGAAGCTTGGAGGGCCCGTGGCGCGCGCAGACGGCGAGCATCAAGCAGGCGTTGGCGCCGACGAGGAGGAGGAGCAGGAGGACTGGAGGAACCAAGGAAAGGCCGGAGCTTTTCGCGAGGCGGAGGAGGGACGAGGGAGCGCGTCGTTGTCGACGCGGTTGTGCTCCCGGCGCGCTCTCCGATGGCATCCACAGGAGATTTGATGATCTCCAGTTTAGATTATTTGTATCTAGTTATATATATAAAATTTTGGTCATATACTCTCAATTTATATAAGAATTGAGGTTTTATTTTTCTAATCCATATTTCAAGATGTAGAGGATAAATCCTCAATTTTTCATCTAAAGAGAGAATATTTATTTAT
>KE372687.1:343626-354429 GCA_000418225.1 Zizania latifolia | reverse complement strand
AAGTTGCACAATGAATGATTTTCTTTGTATTCTTGTGTTTGTTTCGTGTTAGTAGAAATCTTTGTTAGAGGTTCTGAGTTGAATACTTGTTATTATTCTTGAAGAGTGCTTTTGAGGAGGTTTTGAGATATCAGCTTGCCTGGTGTGATCTTTATCGCACAATCTTGTGCCGAGCTTTCTTAAGTCACTTGCAAGGCTGATATTCTCATTGTTTAAAGTTTTGGGGGTATTTGTATTATCCACTGCGTTTTTAATTTGCGTCCATTCACCCCCCCTCTGGTCGCCTTTTCGGTCCTACAAACCACCCTGGAGGGTTATTTGTCCGGTATTGATTAATTCAGGGGATTAAGAGCCTGGTTTTTTAGTTGGGGGCAACATTCGTCTACAGGGTAGTACTTCGAGGGGTAAAGTAAATTTTTTCCTAATAACAATTATTTAATTCCAAAACTAATCCTGAAGGTAGCGATAAAGAATAAACTCCGACAGCCAACGCAGCAACTCTTGCACCATTGCCGACGCGCACATCCAATTCACCTCTTGCACACTTCCTTGTCATATTCAGTCCCTGCAACGATTTGCAAGTGTGAATCATTGATCCAGTATCAAATACCCATGAATCACTTAGACGAGTAGCAAGATTAATTTTAATAGCATTTATACCTAAAGTGGAAGTCTTACTTCCCTTCTTCTTCTTGAGTTCTTCCAAGTATAACTTGCAATTCCTCCTCCAATGAACAATCTTATGGCAGTGGTGATAAGTGTCAGAAGTAGTAGGGCCAACCTTTGACTTTTCAACAGGTTTAGGCTTAGAGCTCGAGATCTCATCTGAAGCTTTAGCCTTGCTCTTGCGTTTTCTCTTCTTGCTATCCTTCTGAACCATCATCACATGACTAGAGCTTTTCTCAATGCTTTTCTCAGCAGTCTTTAGCATCCCATGCAATTCAACCATGCTTTTCACCATGCTGTTCATATGAAAGTTCAAGATGGACGACTCGAAGCTCGCAGGGAGCGACTAGAGAATCACATCGGTAGCCAACTCTTGGCCAAAGGGAAAACCAAGTTTTTCCAGGCTCTCAATGTAACCGATCATCTTGATCACATGATGACTGACTGGACTGTCTTTTATCAACCTGCACGCAAACAAGGATTTTGAGATGTTGTACCTCTCGGCCAGAGTTTGGTTCTCAAACATGCCTTTGAGTCCTACGATCATATCGTAGGCATCCCTGTTCTCATATTGCTTCTGAAGCTCAGAGGACATACAGGCAAGCATGAGACAGCTAACATCAATTGAATCATTGGCGTGCTTCTTATAAGTCCTCTGTTCCGTGGCAGATACATTATCAGCTGATTTATTAGGATGGGGCTCCTCTAGAACATATTCATTTTTCTCTTGTTTGAGAATAATTCTCAAGTTTCTATGCAAATCAATAAAGTCTGTTCCAGAAAGCTTTTCTTTTTCAAGAATTGATAGCAAATTAAAACTGAAAGTGTTACTAGCAGTAGGTGCCATGATCTACAACAAAAATACAAGTTTCAGCACTATGCTATGTGAATTTTCTATCAAATAAAAGATGCTCCACTACATGATATACAATCGTTTCTCTCTTACGACATGTAGTAGGACAAGATCCATATTCAACTAACTTCTAGTGAGCTTTGACATCACTGCTAGAAAATTAGTGACATAGGTAAGCAATACTTTGCTAATCACATCCCTATGTGACTCTTGTTCGTTGGGGTGGCATCCAATGCTTCGACGTCCAACTACATACCCCAAAGCCCAAAACCGTTTTGATAGCTTTGTTAAGCAAACCAATACTATGCTTATAGATATCCGACATCTATCCTAACTGGTTAAGATAAAAGATGACACCCTACTTTGGCAGACCTACCATGCAATGATCAAAAACCTTTATAGATGCAACTATTGGAAAGGGCATCAATGACTCTTAATTTTCTGAGAAAATTTATTTTAACACGGTAACGATGCCGCACACAGAACATGAAAGAATAGTATGACAGAAACATAGGTAAATATCACAGATAATCATATTAACTGCGACATAATATGACCCTTCTCACATGATGATCTCCATCTCCATGGTTCATATCCTTCGGATCATCACGCTTCAGGCCTTCATGATCTTGTATGAGTCTATTACATCTAATAGCACTATACAAATTACATGAGAAGAAGCATCACATGTCGACACGAAGGTCGTACAACAACAATAGAACAGCCTTAGGCTGTACTTAACCATGACACACAGGCCATGAAAATTACATGTATGTATCATATATATCATAAGGCCGTACCAGTCACAACATTCTCTGTAAAAATAAGTTATGTGTCGAATCTATGCGTGACTGAAAAGTAGATCAGGAAATTCTGGCTCAAGGTCCGGAACTTCTGAAAATAACCTTCTGTACGGAATTTATTTTTGCTCAGAACTTCCGGTCCAACCAAAACTTTCAAACCCGGAACTTTCAGTCCAACCGAAACTTCCGAAAATGACATTATGTATCGACACGTACAGGGACAGGATCACCTCACGTCGGTATGTTAGTACCACGCGGGAGATTAGGGGAGAGATGGCCATAACCGGTGTAACCAGGAGAGGTGGCGACTAGGGTTAGGGTGAAGCAGCAGCAACCAACAACAGCATTTTCGTCCTAGCCCCTCCTCTCCTTATATAGTGCTCTCTCATGGGCTTTTAATCAGTATTAAAGCCTAACAGATCTAATCTGTTCATCTGGCCCAGAAGTTTTGGCCCAGGCCCAAAACTTCCGAAAATAACATTCTATATCGAATTTATTTCAACCCGAAAGTTTCGGTTCCACCGGAAACTTCCGGTTCATCCAAAATTCACCTTTCAGACAGGCTCGAAAGTTTCGGTTCCTCGAGAAACCAAAACTGGGGCTGACCCTGAACTTCCGGTTGCTCAAAAACCCAAAACTTCTAGTCTCAAACCAGAACTTCCGGTTCCTCCAGAATTCTCTTAAGCATATTTCCATTATACAGTGCAGCCAAACTGTTGTTCGAGTCGTGACAACATTTGGCCTTTCCGTCCTGCAGCCTGGACTACTTCCTACTCCGTTTAAGATCTATCCTATATACTAGTTAGACTAGCTAGAGAGTTTCTAGTAGCTACAATTACTCAAAATCTCCAACTTTCTAAACAGCTCAGACATTCACTCAGCTTATAAAACTTAGTGAACTTTTCCTATGAGAGATATGCCCTCTAGATCGCTTGCATGAGCCAACCACCACCAACTGAGCTGCTAAACACATGAGAAAAATGGCACTACCAAAAGCTTATGATGTGTTTTGTTAAGCCATAGATTTTAAAAACTGTTGTAAATTATGAAAAAATAACAAAATTATTTTGTTAAAGTAGATGTAAATCTATGTTAGAATAATTTTACAAAAATTAAACAAAAACAACAATTCTATACCTCAATTAACAATGAATATAATAAACTCATAGAACTAGTGAAAAAATTAAGCAACACAAACCATAATTATAGAATCTAGAAAATAGACAAATTTTACTTTATACTAATAAAAAGTTGCTATGTCTAGAAAAATTAGTTTCATCTGATAGTTCGAACTTTCAACTTTCTAACAACCAATGCAACCAATGAGCTAGTTAAAAAAGCTAAAGATACCCTTAATACGCAAGCATCTCTAACTCTATCGATACATCTGTACAGCCTTTTTCACATGCTGGGCACTCGAGGGCCACTGTACTCAACAAAAGGAAATACGTCTCGTTAACCTTTTCTACCCTCGAATGATCGGATCAAGCGTTCTTGGTTACATACAAGATCCGGTACAGCAAACACCAAGGTCTCAGTCCCTGAGATGCTGGCCAACTATATGCAAATATTGAGGTACAAGCATTTGCCACGTGATATTCCATGAGAATCTTTTGAAATTGTGAGGTTAGCACATGTTCCCTGCCTTGGGATTGTCCCCAGATTACCATCTGTCTTGCACTCTTGCTGACACATACAAATAAGGCTGGGCAAATAGGTTTGATAATACTTTTTTCTTCCATTGCAGTTTATGGACAAACCTGGCCGTCTCCTAACTATCTGTAGGCATTTCAGTTGACGGAGTTGCATTAATGCTCTGAGAGCGAACTCTGTCGATGATCTTTTGCCTGCCAGTCAAATCTTCTTCGTATCCAACGACCTGCATTGTAGACGGGAGCTTGCATGAGTAGGGCTGGGCAGTGGTGGTGTAAACTGCCAAATGAGCAAGTGCTTTTTTGTTCTAAGGCAGAATTGCACACCTGAGACTCTGTCTGAGTTTCACTGAAAGGGTAGTAGGCAGTGGCCGCAGCAGGAGAGATGACAGCAGAGGTGGTGGCTGAGTTTACACTTTGAGCTTTCGTGTCAGGGGTGCTGTGTAGCTTCTGTGGCCTGAATGAAACAGGGACAGCAAGGAAAACGAATTTCAAGTGCAAGTGACTAATACAATGGAAATATAAGCTTCTGCTGCATTCTGAGAGTAACTACCAGTTTAAGTGAGAAAAGGATCTGTTAGAGTAAACATGCTGATCTGTTCGAATTTGCATGTTAACATTGCAAGCATTAGTAAGCAGATATTGATGATCGAATAGATCGCTGTATACAGGATGTGAAAGCTATCACAATTAGGGATGTCCTCCAGCTTGATAAATAAAAAGGAAGTTATAGTTGCCAGAGAAATTTATAGTTGTGGAGGAATCCATTATCCCTTGTAGTTTTGCAATTTAAGGAAATATGCAAAAAAAACAGAAAGTTTCAATATTTGTGTAATGCAGGCATCGAAAGAAATGAACGATGAGTAGTTTTGCAATTTAAGGAAATATGCCAAAAAAACAGAAAGTTTCAATATTTGTGTAATGTACGTATCGAAAGAAATGAACGATGACCAACTTACATGTTCAACCAATGCCTTGAAATGCCAAAAGAGTGTGCATTTTCCAGATCTTGATGAACAGAATCATCAGGTGCAAAAACCTACATTAAAGTTAAGGATCCTAGGAATGATGCCTTTGCAAAGTATGGAGAATGAATAACAGCCAAGCACAGCACAAATCTCAAATAAGTGGTCAAGTGGATACGCTCCTAGGAGGTTGTACGTCTTGAATCTGCAATGGAAAAAACAATGTCAAGTTGCCATTTTTAAAAAGTGTCCTATAAACGTATCCATGACCTTGTCTACTTTAAGTCTTGAAATACTCATATCTATGTATATTACCTTGGATGACTGAACCAGTAGGTCCTCTATGGCATCTGCAACATCAGGAACAGACGTACTATCCTGGTGTTTCTCAGTTCTTCCTGTGTTTCCAGGTCTATTATTAGCACTGCCAAACTGGGATAATCGCCTCCTTTTACTAACACCAAGGTCAATTGGTTCTTCGTTAACATAGGCATTACCTGGTAATCTAACATTAGTGAGTTTGTGGTGATAAAAGGAAACTATTCTCATAACATGTAACAAAAACAATTACCAGCGTTGTGTTTTGAGCTGCTTGGCAATTGGGATTCACTAAGAGGCTCAGAGCAGTCAAATCTGGAAATTGTCTTTGATGCCTGTGTGGGATATTGACTAACAGTACACAAACCAGCATCTCTGTCCTGAGAAGTAGGTGGTTTTGGCTGAAACTGGTCAAAAGGGACAATTGTATCCTGCAAAGACATGTGGTATTGTTAAATGTTAATCAATCACATGGCAACAACCATCATCAAGACCATAGACACACAAAAATAAAGTTGATCAAATATGCTGAAAATCATGCATGAAAGATGAATACCTGTCTTACACACTCAAAGAGCCACTCTGCTGTTATGGTTGGAATTCCCCTATTATAGTAAGCCTCATACTTTGGCCCACTTGCAAATTTGCAGATAAGATGGGTAACTTTCTTTGTTGCTTTCTCTGTAAATTTACTTCCCAAAATAAAGCACAAGTTCTTTAGCAGAAGTCTATCTTTATCTCCATATATTGACACGCCGAAACAAAAATTTTCAAACCCAGGGAATGGGATGCGACAGCGCAAAGGAGAGAAGATAGGATGGTTTCCAACATCTTGCAAGCAGCCCTCCTTAACAAAATTTCAAATGTAAGGATTTGAAGCTTATAGAAATTTGCAAATGCAAGTGTAGGACATCAATAATCTGTTGCTTGAAATAAATAACGCAGAGTGAAGAAGTGACCATCATCCCATAAGGATGTACCTCCAAACATGAGCGTATCCAGTGAGTGGAAACAACAGTTGAATGAGAGAAGTCGCGGAGCATGCTACTCTGTCCATGGCTCTCGATTATGAAATCCACAAATGTTGATTGTGCATCATCCACCATAATGCCTCCGCCTTCTCTGACCCAGTCAACAACCTGAGCTCTCTGATCAAGATGAAAATAACCACTCCATTAACAGAAAATAAAGCAAATGGATACAACACTTAGACGAATATGATTAGGCATATTTTAGCTCTGGTGTAATTACTAAATCCAGAAACCTTAAATTGGTCAAAAAAGTTGATGGATCAACATTTTATTTTAAACATCTCATATTACTTCAACAGCAGGTTTACTGCTCAACTGATTGTCCCAGACATCTAACAAGGTTGAACCAGAACAAGTGGTCTTAAGTGGAAAAAAGAGGTGGTAAAGAAATGATAGCAATCACATAAGTTAATGGTATATCAAGAACTTAACATACCCGATCATGGGAAAATGAATTTGAGAAACAAAATGTTCTCCCTTTGAAAGTATATGATGATCTGCTACTCTGAGAATTTGTTGCAGAAGAATTTGATTGAAATTTGGGGTGGTACTTGCCAGTACTAGCCACTTCAGTCTGTTGACTTGATTTTGCAGACTTGGTTGCTATCCCAGTACTATTGATGGTTTCATGTTTGCCCCTTGCTGGTTTTCTCTCAGATGACAGATCTTTTCCAAGTTGTTTATCATGTGAGACATTGACAGTTGGAACATGAAAAATTCCACCTGAACTTTTGGTTGCCTTTGTTTCACATGTATCAACAGATTTTTCCATGCCCACATATGGAAATTCTGAGTTCAGAAGATAGAATTACAACAGAAACTGAAGTTAAGCAAGGAAAAAAAGCCTTTTAATGTGATCCATTTCAATAACATGAATACATTTAAACCTGATGCTTCTGACCTTTTGAGAGCAACTCACTAGCCACATGAGTTGGGGATACTTTGACCTCCTTTTTTGCTTTGTTGCAGTCCTCTAACCACGTTGATTTCACCACATTTATTACACCCCAAGCAGCCAGACGTCTCACCTTCTTTTTTTCTCTGCTAAGACACAATAGTATCATTTGCTGCAATCTTACCCAGCTCCCAGCCTCACAATAAAACTAGCATATGCAGAAGAAATGGTGGGATGAACTTACTCCTCTGATGGTGCACCTAGAATAATATGAGTAAGTCTCTCACTTAACATAACATGCCGGGATCCACCACCATTGCGTATCATCATGACTAGTCTTGACGATTCTTTCTCCTCGAAACCCACAAGAGAAATTCTACAGTTTGAAAGATAAAGGTCATCATCTTCCGCTTCAGAGTCCTCTGCTACATGGCTGTCAACCTGTACTTCATTTGTCTCTTGGACACTAGGTCCACCAATATCAGTGGTGCAGATCTTTGAAGAATCACTAAACGAAGCAGGCACATACTGTGACGTTGATACTGAATCATCGACTGATGTTGTTGGAACAGGTTGAAAACTTGCACTTGCAGTACTGATCTCTGGGTTGTGTTGCTCCTTAAGGGAGCTTTTTACACCATTAAAATTATTAAAATTCTGACAAACAATATATATACTTTCGTCAAGGCAAGCTGTTTTCCAGTGAAGAGAGAAAATCATGAGGTTAGTTTAACCTTACAAACTTTAAAACTTCTATAGGAGAAACAAACAAATAACAGCAGCAAAGTCAATAATAGATCATGCAAATAGATTGTTACCTTTTCGAGTAACAGATTGCTCAATCCATTTCGGATCTACTATGTGGATATTACCCCATTTTTGGGCCACAACATACTTGTCACCTCCAGGTTCGTAGAATGGAATGTTAAGAAAAGTTTTCTTAAGATTTTCTGTAATAACTTATAAATTTATTGCAAATCAAGGGAACATTTAAGAAAGATGTACAGGAAATGAAGAACATATATCGGATGTCAAGAAGTACATGCCACCAACAGTACAGTAAAATTATTTTGATTCTGATAATATAGTTTTAGTTTCTAACGGTGCTTCATCGTGTTTCACTGTAGGGATGGATGCATGGCCTATAGGAATTTAAAATAAGATTTCTGACTTGATATATGAGTATGTTTGCATAGGTTTCAGACAACTTGATTTGGTTCAAGGTTTTTTACTGTTGAGTGCCTAGAAAGACCCTTAGTCAGTTAATCATCAGATGTTTTAGCTAAATTTCATGGACAGTTTTTATCTTGTTGCAACAGTACTTGCAATTCCATCCCCGTGCTGCACTGTTCCTTGTTCTCTGCTGTGTGGGAAGAAAAAATATAGGGTGAAGGACCCATATTGGCCAATGAAGTATATTAGTTTCTTCATTCTTGAGATCTTTTCCATTAGAATTCTAAACTGAAAATGAAATATACACAATGACTAGTTTGAACAAACAAAATCGCAGACCAAGAACATTATATGCAGAAGCACCAAAGGATATAGTTGCGACTAAATGAGTGCACTTCCGTGTAAGATTTGCTGAATACTGGCCACCATTCTGCACTATTATTTTTGCCATTTCCTTCCGTTTGTCTGATTAAAAAAAGAAAAATAATAATGACAAATGAAGTAAAGCAACATTCAACAGAATGTAGTGCAAGCTAGTGGATGTGGTTGCCATAAAACAGCAGCAGTAGTATGTTATTAGACATGGATTTTGGTAGTTCTTAATATAGTTGCCATAAGACAGCACAGCAGTGCTATGATCAGCAGTTAATTACTGAAATGGAGTAAGACACTGCAGGTTTTATTAACAGTTTATGTACAGTTACAACTTTCAAGTGGAATCACTATGGCACAAATCTTACTCCTCAATATTCACAAATATAGCCATATATCTGGCAGATTCTGAGCAGGAACCAATGCACTTATGCACATTGTCAGGTTCAGTGCAGTTCCAGGTCAAAGAGGGAACTTTTCAATTCTTGGCTAGTTATTGATGGATTTGAAGTTTTACATCAAAGAAAAATGGAAAGCCTAGGGTAACCTGAGCACATACTACTGAGATTCCAAATACCACGACATGACAGTATTACAGTTATATCATTATCTTATCTGGTATTGTTTACTGCTGGCTACACTATTACCGTGTTTCATCTGATAAAAATTGCCTCCATGATCAACAAATATGAATTTACAATAAAGATTCAAGATAAGAACATGTTTATTGATTAAAAAAGTTGAACAACTCACTCCATCTCCAGCTAAAATGGAATTCAACTGCACCTACCTACATCCAGTTTGGTGATGCAAATATTCAACCCAGAAAAAGGAGGAATCTTGTAAGGTTCATGAGGTACAACACGATGCTCAATCCAGCATTGCTCTAACCAGTTCATGCTGACGATAGGCTTCTTCAGAATATTCAGAGCCCACTGCAGAACACAAAAAATATTAAAGTATTTCCCAATGTCTCTATTAGTCATATCAAGTCAATCATAATAATTGTGAGATGTGAAGTTACAAAACAATTCTTGCAACCATGGCAATTTTCCTGAACAAAAATGAAGGAATTTTGTGTGGACTATGCATATACCATGCAATTTTCTATATTAGCATTATGAAGCAACTACTTCTGAACACAGAAGTTCCGTCCTAAATAAAATACACAGAAGTCCATACTGCTGTAAAGCATATACAGCTTGTCATACTACAGCAGGTGAAATAGCATTTAGCAAGCCATGTACATTCCTTGCTAACAGCTTTCAGCATAACTTACTTTGTATTTGGCAGCCAATACATCCTTTGCGATTACAAAATTAACATCCATGGACACTTTATTTTGCAAAATACCTCCCATAGCTGTCACTAATTGTTCAATCTTTGCCTGGAAGAACGAACACAAAATTGAGATAAATGCACTATGCATTTACAATGGTAACAGTGTGACAAGTTCTGATACATGTACCTTCTCATCTTTTTCAAAGCCTGAGCAAAGTGTCTTAACCCCATCCATTGCAAGACAACAAGTATAACCTTGCTTAGGTAGGAAGCGATGTTCCTTCGCACAGGAAAGAATGCACTGTGGTCCTATCAAAAATTAAACCAAGTCTTAAGTTCAAGGCTAAAGCATGAAATCAATGTGGAAATGTGTGGTGGCTTTGGTTAACAGTTGTTTCAATGTTAGAGAATTTTATGCGCTATGGCATTAGAAAACGTGTCATATTTTGGCTTGCACCAACAAGGAAGCATAATAGAGGAGAGAAACATGGATGAGATCAAAGCTTTTATGTTGAAAGAACATTTTATGTAGATTGCCTTTTCCTCGATCACGGTCCTGAGTAACTCTCTCATGACACTAAGACAGAGTGGCATACTAACATTTGCAATGTTGCAACATTTAGCTCATGGTTCTTATGGCGTCGTCTAGTCGATATGACGGGATCCCGATCCAGGCGTCGGGGTCGCCATGGCCGAGCTGCATATGGCGTCGTAAGTCATCGCCTTATCTGCTACGGCGTCGACTTGTGGCGAGGCGGACGCCGCATCGTGCGCGGAGAAAGGGGCGTGCAGGG
>KE372687.1:299102-321105 GCA_000418225.1 Zizania latifolia | reverse complement strand
GAGAGGGAAGAGAGGCGGCGGCCGGCGGTAGATCTGCTCGGCAGTGGCAGTGTGCAAGCTTCTGTTCTAGGAACCCCTGGCCCGGCGAGGCGGTGGTGGAGATCAGGGCCCCTGGCCCAGTGAGGCAGCGGCCGAGGTCCTTGCCTCTGACCCGGTGAGGCGGCAAACTGGCGACTCGGCAAGGTGTTGCGCGCCTGCACTCAACCGCGACTGATGAGTGATGTCCTCTCTCCTCACCGACTTCTTCTGTTTCTTGACTTGCTTCTGAAGTTCTAGGCAGGTATTTAGGTCTAGCTATAAGAATGGATTCTATGCCCCCTAGTATTAGTGTAGTCCTCATTGTGTATAATAACAAGAGAGAAGATCAGATTAGAAGAGAAGAGAAGATCATTATTAGTATAATCATCATGTGTGTATGGCGTCGCCTCGCCACGCGCCTAACTCGCCTAGGCGGTTGGAAGGGGATAGGTCGCCTCGCCTCGCCATACCGCCGTAAGAACACTGATTTAGCTAACAAACTATTCCACAAGTTGTACCATCAGGTGTGAAAACATCGCAATCGTCTAAGTCAATTTTGGCTTTTAACTCCAACATATCCAAATTACAAGCGATGCATAGTAGACCAAAATTTAAGGCATCAAAACAGGCATATTAACTCAAAATCTAACAAAAATGGCCCTGACAAATATTCGCAGTAGTAAACTTAATGGGACACAGCCATACCAAAAGCCCCGATCCTCAATATGGAATTATTAATCTTAGGGCCTATTTGTTTCAGTTTCTGACAGTTGCAGCTACTTCTAAAATCTAAAGCTGAAACAAACAGTCTAGATTCTAGACTCAGATTGTGCGAATCAGTAGCTGCAGAATCTAGAAATGAACTAGAATCCAGAAGCTGAGAAACATCAGCTTCTCCAGATTCAGACCAGCTAGCTACATACCAAGAATCTCCAGCTGAAACAAACAAGCCATTAGCTACTTAAATAAAGTACTTTAGCCAACTGCACTACACTTGAGTTGATAAAATATTTTCGAAAACGCTATCCAGATTTAAGAAATAGTAGCCATAAAATGGAAATTCAGCTGACTCCAAGCAAATTGCACCCTCTAAGCCTCATATCTGGAAAGCTCTCAAACCTTAGTTACTGTCATCTATAGTTCTATACTGAAATAATTTGAAGAAGTAGCCTCTAATGTAAGATAATAAACAATAAAATAAATCCAAATCCAACAAGTTTCAGTGTAACTAGCATACTTGGCCAAGAAAACCTTAGCCAATCTGCTTAAGGATAATGCAATTACACTGGCAACTGGGCTAATTCCACTACCAAGGAAGTAACGGTTCACAGCCACAAGAGAAAATTAGCAGACGTGTCCCCCAAACTGCAGGAAATCAGCGCGTTTACCGAGCAAATTGCAGCCTTTAGCTCTCAGATCCGCGAACCTCTCCTGCGGAAGACGAGGATAAAACGGAAGCAAACATTTAGGGTTTTGGGGAACGAAGAGAGGCACCGCATCGCGGCGGGGGGAGGGGGAGGGAGGTTCGTGGGGGAGCTAGTCGCACGTACGTGGGAGGAGGAGGAGATGACGTGGAAGTCGAGCGGCCCCGTCCGGCCGGGGTCGGCGCAGAGGAAGACCTCAGCGCCGTTGAGGCGGAGCGCGTCGTGCACGGCGTCGTACACCTCGGGGGCCACCAGGTTCCGCGACAGGAACACGCTCGCGCCCGCGAAGGTCGCGGCCCTCCGCCCGCCGCCGGAGGACGCCCCGGCGCCCGACGGGGCGTACGACGGCGTCATCGGCGAGCGGCGGGAAGGGGGGGAACGGGGCTAGGGAGGAGGCGGGAGAAAAAAATTTGGAGCTCTCGCCGCCGAATGTACTTTCTACGCAGGTACGTGAGTGTCCAACAAAAGGAAACAAGATCGCGAAGTCACGATCCTAACCGTTTGGCTGAGATTTGACGGTACCTACTGATCTCTGCTTCGTCACCCTTCTCTGCTCTGGCCACCGTCCCCTGCTCCGGCTGCCACGAAGCCCTGCCCTACTTCGGCCATCTCCACCGTCACCGCCGCGATGTCCACACCTGCCGTCGGATCCCAGCCGGATCATGACTTTCCTCTGACGTCGGGGCCCGACGTCAAGGATTCGTTCCCAAAAGCCCAACAAAAGATGGAGAACTACTGAACTAGACTAGACTAGCTTCCATGAAATAAATTATTACTTCCTCCATCTTGACTCTATTGTTAACATAAATTTAATAAATTAGTATTAGATTAAAAATAAATTTATATCTTATTAATAAAAAATTAATAATAGTATTGCAAATGATAGATAAGCACAAAACTTTTTAATTTATGATATAGAAATAAATTTTTTGACAAAACTGATAGGCCAAAAGTAAAAAAATCTTTTTAATATATAAATTTTAAGTACTTTTTTTAATATATTCTTGATTACTTGAAGATTTTTTGAATTGATGGAGTATATTTTAAAGGAGACTTAGGGCATCTCCAACCTATCCATCATCTCATTCCCTATTTATCGGTGTTTTAATGATCAGTCCACTGACAGGGGTCTTCTCGGTGCTGATTTGTGGGTAGAGATAAGCGTTGTATCCTAGGCTAGATAGTCGACTCAATAAACAGAGCAAAGAGATTTATATATGTTTGATCCTCTCAGAGGATAATAACCCTGCATCCTATGTTTTGTATTATATATCGGATGTATATAGGAATCTAAGATGTGATAACTCGATGATCTGAGCTTTGGTGTCTCGATCTAGGATGCGATCATCTTTGAGGGGCTCTCTCGCCCACCTTATATAGTATTGGGAGCAAGGTTACATATAGGGAATCATATCTTTATTCGGTTTCCTATATTCTTGTGATTACAATTAGACTTTTTATCTCTATGATGTTTTATATTTAAATGATATCTTTATTAATATATATCAACTTGCTTTATCTATAGCAAACGGTCGATCGGACCAGACCCATAACTCGTCCAGCCCATTAAAAACCCAATAATGGGTATCTGAGTGTCTCATCCCCGACAACAGCCCCTGAGCTTTTCATAGCTGAATGGTAATCTTGTCTCTGAAGTTAAGCAAGAAGGTATGAGGATCTCTTAACTGGTTTTAATTCATCATCTATAAGGATCCTGTGAAAATCTCTTTGCTCTCGGCTTTAACCTTGGTGTTTAGGCCTTTTTAGTAATTCGACACATTATCAACTTGTCTAGCAATTTTTGTAATTAGTGTGTGCATCGGTTAGGTGCACCCACACGGTATAGCCCCTGAGCATAGGATCAAATAGGATATTTGATCCTAGAGTCAACTCGACCATTGTCAACTTCTTCTAGAATCATTTGATGTAGCATTGGCAATATGTCTTGATAATCCGGGGCATTTTATGGCGAAATTAGAGAACAACATGCACTGTGCTAGGGTACGGTCTTAGCGATAAAAGGTGCAGCCTAGCACCACAAGCATGTAGGGATGGAAATCTAGCTTGGGCTCGCGAGCTAGCTAGTGGCTTGGCTCGCGAGCAGCTCGCTAGCTCAGTTGGTAGATTCGCCAGCTAGGCCCACTAAGCCCGCTATGTCTAGGTATCAAACTACCAAAGTGCATCCTGCTCCTAGCCTTATGCGGCAGCAGCACTCCTGTCTTTCCCGACCTCTAGTAGTCCTGATTCTGCTCTACTGCTGCCTGGCGCCCATCACCGCTGCCACCTATCGCCGTCGCCTAGTGTTCTCTAGCACCCACCGTCGGTGCCCGGCATTGCCCGATGACCGACGCTGCTCAACGCCTGCTGCCCCCATCAACAACCACTCCACAAGCGAAAGTATTGTGAATCTATGATTCGATCGTGTCTTGTGTAGTTGTACGCATACGCGAAATTAAAGAAGAGGTAGAATACGCCAACTGATGATTCACGTGAGATATAAAAACAGAAATGACATGGCAGGCGACGAGCACCCACCGATTTGCTTCTGTTTACTACAATTGTGACGTCGATTTGCTTCTGTTTACTGCAATTGTTGTTGTAGAACCGATGCCTAGCGAGCCGAGCCGAACCGAGTTGGCTTACAGCTCAGCCTATCCTAAGACGAGCCATGTTTTTAGCTCGCTCGGCTCATTCAACATGCGGCTCGATCGAGCCAAGCCCGAGCTAAGCTCGGCCCGTTTCTAGCCCTACAAGCATGCCCCGGCGGTCGATTATGCAATCTAGCAACTAAAGTCATATTTTGGCATGAAAAGATGTATCTAGAGAGCCAAAGGCATAATCTAGTGATCATAGGCGTTATTAGAGATCCAATGGCACTAATCGAGAGTCCAAAGTTGTGATCTAGAGACCTAAAGCATGACCGAGTGATTGGGAGATGACATGGCGAGGTCGACATGAGCCTGGGCATGGTGCGGTGAAATCGGGTATGAGCTCCTAGGCGAACTAAGGTGGAGTCAGGCACAAGCCCCCAAGCGAATTAAGGGTTGCCAGATGTGAGTTCCTAGGCGAATCATAGTGCTGTCAGGTGAAATCTGACGATTTATGGAGTTGCCAAGGATGAAATCTAGCCACTTGGGCGCAATCCGGACTGTTTTAATTACTTGGGCAAAATATGTGGGAATGTCTTCAGTCACTTTAGCAGGCCGAGAGGACTTGTGACATGCAGCGCGCGATTCATATCTGGGCTGATGTCACAAAATCTTCTCTTAAAAATCGATCTGTTGCATGTAGTGAAGCGTGATTTGGGTATTGAATAAATAGCTTGTCTCTTCCTCTAGGACCCGGACTATCCAGACTTTAGTCGAATACTCCGAGAGCCGGACATGATTAAAACTATCTGAGGTCCAGACTGTCCAGGTGTAACCGGATAGTCTGGGCACAACAGATCTGAAACGATAACCAATACGGAAAATAATCTACCCAATGAATTCAACGAGACTTAAACTTGCTAGCATATAGATGGATCGACAGAAAACTAAACTAGCAAGAACAATAAAGGACACAAAGATTTTTCCCGAAGTTTGGATCCTCCGAACCTACGTCTTCGTTGAGAAAACCCTAAAGGGCTGGGTCTCTTTCAACCCTAATACTTACCAAGCACTTACCTCCATAAGTCTTGGTTTCTACTATGTTATCTCTTCAAAGCCTAGGTGAAGCTTTGTACAAACGTATCCGATCACCTACACGCTTTGGGTGCTCGCGGATCGACGTCTAGCCATCTAAGAGACCACAATCTTCAAGAGTAATAGACTTGTTGATGTGATCCGATGCCGTGTGCTCAATAAACACCGATGAACTTCAAGCACACACACCCACACAACTCTCAAGAGATTGATCCAACAAGAAGACATGGAGATTGTGTGGAGAGATCACTCTTCTTCTTAGAATCAAAGCATAAGGAAGAAGATGTGTAAAATGGCAGGATGTCTAGGTTTTGCAAATCACGTCCCATTATTATAAAGGGGAAGGGTATTTATACCCCTACACCAAATCTGCTCATTGGAGTAAAAATTGCACACTGTTCATTCAAACAGTTCGGGCTTAACCAGATGATCCAGACTAAATAAAATCAAAATAGAACGAGTGTTTCGGACAGTTCGGTCAAAATCCTGATATTCTGGGCCAAAAATTAAGTTCAAATAGAAGAGTGTTTTCGGACAGTCCGACCAAGGTCCGGACAGTCTGGGCCACGGAATAAAAATCAAACAGAGAGCAATTTTCGGATTGTTCGGCCAAAAATCCAGATATTTCGGCTTCAGAATAAATTTTAACAGAAACAAGTTTTTGGATAGTCCGGTCAGCGTCTGGACAGTCTGACTCGAAAAATAATTTAAACAGAAGCATGCTTTTAGATAGTCCAGTCAGAGTCTGAACAATCTGGCTTGAAAAAATAAATCGAACAGAACCATGTTTTCAGATTGTCCGGCTAGGATCCGGACAGTCCGACATGTAAATAAAATCAAACAGAAGCCTGTTTTTGGATTATTTGGTTTGAACCCGGACAGTCCGTGGTGCAAATTAAATCCAAAAGAAAGTAGATCTCAGACAGTCCGGCTAAAGTCGAACAAGCCGGTTTTTCTGGAAACCAAAGAGTAACTTGAAAAAATTCCAAAACTTTCAACGAAAGATATTGATTTGAGCACTTAGCTTTGGATCCATGATCAACTTATCTCTCTTGATAGTATGGCACACCTAGACTCAAGAAAATTTAAAATATATGCAATAAGCACTACTTGAGCCTAAATAGAACGAATAATTCGATTTCTTTAAGGTCGAAAGAGCTGCAATGCCACTTTTAACTCTTAATTCCTACATTCATCTTAGCAACGATATCAGTACCATTTGATCACTATTGTCATTAAAACACTAAAATAAATTAGGGGCCTAGATGCATCAAGATGCACTTTCACCGCCTCAACTTCTCTTTGCCTAGCTCATCGCCACTCCAAACTCCACCATAACTGTGTAGTCTGCTACCGCAAGGCTCACCGTCTTGCCACCAGAAAGCCAATGGCATCACCAAACGAGGAGCTCCTCCAGAACCAAGAGTGGTCGAAATTGACGTCCATATGGTCGTGGCTCAAGCGCCTCATCTTTGACGACGTCCTCCTAGACAAAGTTTTGGCCTCCTGGCGTACCACCGCCGAAGAGCATTTCCCAACCCCTGACACCGAGGAGTTGGTTGTATTTGAATCTTTTTTCTCTACGGGTTCGGCCTTCCGGTTCACCCTTTCCTCCGTGGCCTCCACCACCACTATGATATACATCTAGTTCACATCAACCTCAACTCCATACTTCACATTTCCATCTTCATCAACCTCTGCGAATCCTTCCTAAGGATGTGAAGGAGTACACGAAGGCTATGATAGCGAAAAATAAAACTTTTTCTACCACGCACACCAGGACATCATGCAAGAGAGGGCATGAATCGTTACCACTAGACACGCAAAGCAGGGAAAGAAGAGTTGGAGAAGCAATCTAACACACGTGTGTCAAGGTAGTAGTGGAAGTAGTAGATTAGATCGTCGAGGTTGGCTAGGGTTTGGCTTGGGTGATGACGACTAGGGTTTGCTCAAGGTGGACAATAGAAAATACATGAGCACATCCCTCTAGCTCCTCGCCCCTCACCCTTATATATAGATGTCCTAAGTTAAGCCTTTCTAGGCCCAATAGGAGTCTACTTGGATCTCTATCCGAACTCGAATCTCTATCTGAACTGAGCCAAACTCGAATCCTATTCGAGTAGGTGTTCTAACTCATTAAGTGTGCGACCTTGTTGGTTCACGTATACTTGGTCGTGTCTGAAAACTCCTTTTCGGTTACCCTATTAATATCAGCCTCTAGTAAGGCATATTATCCCAAGTATACATAAAGATCATATCGACTGAACCTATAATATTATCATGTACAAGTCCCTTTCCTCACGATACCAATTGAGTTCAAGGTGAGACTTATGTCATCCTATTCTTAACTTAATCATTCTCTCAATCTCGTATTGGATTATAAATTTGTGATTGACTCTTCAATCACCTCGGCATGGCCATGCACTTTCATAATCCATTACATCGAGGGTCCAGATATATCTCTCATTTACTAGGAGGGGCAAATTTTATTTTGACCACTCACATCCCACTACATATTTCATAGAAAACCCAAAGACTACTTTTATGACTACTTAGTTACGGAGCAGCATTTAGTAGACACAAAGTAAACTTCTACGTATGTTGGAAACCATGATGTTCTCAGGTCTAAAAACTTTATATAAACACTACTTAGAACCAACTAAAAACATATCAAATCTCATTAATGTCTCATAATGAATCTAACATATGTTCTCTAACATATGTCTATATTATTGACTTAGTATCTCTATACCCATGATCCATAAGATATGATCATCGATCAATACATATGCTGATATCATAATCATATCGGTTTGTCATATGGCATACGATCAATGATCATTTAGAAATAGCAACATTCGATATTATGAGTCTCACAAATAAGTCATATACTTATTAATCAATAATAATAATATCTATTTTAAGGAATAAAACTATATTTCATAAACATAGTATGCCACATACAATATCTCAATATTATCTTTAGGGCATATCACTAACAATCTCCTACTTACACTAGAGTCAACTATGTAAGTATCTAATACCCATAGCCCTAGAGTGAGCATCATACTAGTTAGCTATAATCTTGATCATGCGTGCATTAGTTTGTTAGTGCTATAATTAGTGGCTTAGGCTAGTAATTGGCTAAGTCGTGCATGGAGTGCATGCATACAATTCGTGCGTTCGTGGTGCTCAACCATAAAAGTGTGGAGCCTTGCATGTAGCAAGTCAGTTAAGCTCCAGGTATAATTGCGTCAGTAGTGCTTTGTGAATGAGTGTGTGCGGCAGTGTGGCCGTGGCCATGGTGTGCGTGAGGCAAAATATAAAGTGTGTGCTGAAGAGAAGTGCTTGTGTATGCTGGAGTGCAGCCCACAAAATACCTTGTGTTTCATCTATTCTTCCTTTCCAGCGAGCCAAGTGCTTGAGTGTGTGTGAGTAGACTTGTGTTTCATGAGTGTGAGCGTGAGCTGAGGCCAACAATTGGTATCAGAGCTAGGTGATGTTGTTCGGTGCTATGTCGAGGTGCAGCGACATTGACGGCAAGAATGCATCAAAGATGAGTGCCGGCATGCTCTCCATGGCACGTGCGGGAGGCACATGGTGGCCATGGAGCAAGGCTACATGTCGAGTGATGCTGCAAACAAGAGGCAAAAAGGGTGTGCACGCCTTGCTCACTGCTACAGCAAGTGGTGTGAGGCCACTGTAACGAGGAGTTGGCGTTGTGTGCGGCAAGACGAAGTGGTGATCAACGGCATCATCCAGAAATCTACTGCATGAGTGGATTGACCGAGATGTGCAGCCTAACGTGGTGTGGCTACAAGCAAGGCACGGTGTTCGGCAATGGTGAGTTGAAGCATGTCAAGATTAAAGGGAGAAATGTTAGCTATAATCTTGATCATGCATGCATTAGTTTGTTAGTGCTGTAATTAATGGCTTAAGCTAGTAATTGGCCGAGTCGTGCATGGAGTGTGTGCATACAATTCGTGCGTTCGTAGTGCTCAACCATAAAAGTGTGGAGCCTTGCATGTAGCAAGTTAGTTAAGCTCCAAGTATAATTGCATCAGTAGTGTTTTGTGAATGAGTGCGTGCGTCGGTGTGGTCGTGGCCCTGGTGTGCATGAGGCAAAATGTAGAGTGTGTGCTGAAGAGAAGTGCTTGTGTGTGCTGGAGTGCAGCCCACAAAATATCTTGTGTTTCATCTGTTCTTCCTTTCCGATGAGCCAAGTACTTGAGTGTGTGTGAGTAGACTTATGTTTCATGAGTATGAGCGTGAGCTGGGGCCAACAATACTTTGGCTACGAAAGTGGCTTTATCAACTGATTTGCAACGTTTAGATCAGTTTGTACTTTACATATCTTCACATCTCCTCTTTCCACTATCTCGTGTATGAGATGATATCACCGTAGAATGTGTTTGGCCTTTGGTGTAACCTAGGCTCCTTGGTTACGCAATAGCCCCACTATTATCACAATAGAAGTCCATGGGACTAAAGGTGCTAGTCATCACACCAAGCTCAGAAACAAATTTTTTGATCCAAATAGCCTCTTTAGCAGCTTCAAAAGCTTCTATGTACTTGACTTCCATTGTAGAATCAGCAACCGTCTCTTGCTAGGAACTCTTCCAGGTTACCGCTCCACCACTGAGGCAGAAGATAAATTCATACTGCGATCTGAAATTGTCTTTGTTAGTTTGGAAGCTAGCATCGGTGTAACCACTTACAACGAGCTCTTCCTCACCTTCATAGACTAGGAACACATCTTCAGTTCTTCTCAAGTACCTCTTCTTTACGGCTATCAAATAACTTTCACCTAAATCACTACTCAAGTTTGTATAAATACTTGATCACAATTCACAATCATCATGACAATTGACAAGTCACTAAACAGGAAAGAATCTCTATACATGAGAGCAAAGAGCAAACTAGAAGTCGTGAGGGAGCACTGGAGCAGAGAACTGGGAGGGGGCGGAGGTCGAAGGGCTGTGGCACACTGAAAAATTTATGAATAAAGTCATCAGCAGATAGCAGACTATAGAAGTATAGATGATAACAAGTACTAAAAAATAAGATGAGGAAACATGAAAGGACTATACATGAGAGCAGAGAGCAGAAGTCGTGACTCATGAGGGAGCACTGGAACAAAGAGCTGGGAGAGGGCGGTGGCACACTGCTGCACTGGCGCGAGGTGCACTAGTGTGGGACGATGGGAGAGCGGTGCACTGGGGCCTATGCCAGGCGGACGGATGGTCGACAACAGCAAGCGACAGCGGGTGGCAGATCTTGCGCCGTCGCCAAACCCTAGCTCTCCCATGCCTCTCAGTTTTCTCCTCCGCTCTCTCCCTCAGTGTCTTCTCTCTTTTTTCCCTTTTGTCCCGAAGGCCCACTCTCTATTTCCATGTTCTAGGTCACCTGGGCAGGCTCGCCTAGGCGCCCTAGCCACCTAGCCTGCTGCCTCGTCTCAAATCGTGGTGCCCAGCGCCTAATGTCCGCCTAGGCGCCGCCCAGGCCTGATTTTTCGAACACCGGATAAATGGTGGCCCGATTTTTCGAACACTGGATAAATGGTGGCTCTACATCTTCATATAAGGTGCATATTGTAGCGTGATGTTCAATGTTTTGCAAAGGTGACCACATGTCCTGAGTTTATCAGCTTGGAACAGTTAATTTGGAATTTGAAATTCCAAATTAACTTGAGATGAGTTCACTTGTAAGTAAATTTTTTGAGCAAATGGATACAGGACCGATAGGATTGATTTGGTACAGGAGAAAACCTGCAATAACAATCTTCCTACTTTTTTTCTCAATTCTCATCCTCTGGATGAGAGAATTTTGGTTTAACAAGGAAATTACATCCTTCTGAGATGAAAGAAAGACTCAAAACTTATGGGAGAATAAGAATAAGAGCATCTCCAATAACACTCCTATCCAATCCAGATTCCTAAAATTAAATTTAGTTATTTTAGAAAAAATCATGTTCAAACAGTATTCCTAAATGAGTTTGAACTCCTAAATGATTCCATTTCTAAGTGATCCTCTAAATCATGCCTTCTTTCTCTTAAAAGTAGAAATTTCTTTTCTAATTCCTTATAATATTGTTTAAAAATAAAAATTGGGATTATAGAGATACTGTTGTGGATTGATTAACCTTTAGGAAGAGTTAGAGTTAGGAAATTCCCTATACAAATATATAGAGGAATAACTGTAAGCTGGACATTCTTGGAGGAGGGCATTGCATGTGCCACTTCTCATCCAAGGAGCAAAATTAACTTAACAAATCAAAGGGAAAAAGCTCTCTATACAGCAATTGACTAATCTGCCAAGGATTGATCAATCAAAGCTCGATGATCGACTCCATGTTCCCCGTAAATACTCTTCCAAGGATGTGTTGGCAGTGACGAAATCATTGCTGCTGACAGAAGCAGAATCATCATCGACATCAAATGCAAGATTGATGTAGGACTGGATGTTGCTGTTATTCTGTAGCGGTGTAACCACACCTTCATCACCATCACTCTCATACGATAATCCTACTTGTGATCTAGCCCACTTCAGACTACCATTGTCACCATTAAGTAGCTTCAGAACCTGATGTATGCACCAAGCTGAGTGTAAGATACAGCACAATGGAAATAACAAATAGCACGAGAACTTGCGCATTCGATGCATCTGAAAAAGAAAATCTTACAATTGCAATGTGAGGACGGTGTTGAGGTGTTGGTCTGATGCACAGTGAAGCAGCAAGGGTCAACCTCTCCACTTCATTGGCATGGCCCTCTGTAGGCAAGTTAGGATCTACAAGTTGTGTGAGCTTTCCTCCTTGTATGATGGAATTTGCCTACATAAAAAAAAGGGACCTTCATTGTCTGTTTTTTACCATAATTTAACCAAAGCTTTGGATCCAGAAAACTAGATTGAGACGTGGTGCATATAGCATGGCACTTACCCACATCACTAGGCTCTCCTGACCTTTGGAACATCCTGTGCACAGCGGTTTCTTGCCCGAAATAAGTTCAAGAAGAACGACACCAAAAGCGTACACATCAATTTTGTCATTCACCTTGCCATGCATGAAGTATTCTGGAGCCAAGTATCTGTAAGAGATATACATACACTACTAAGGTGTAAGGGTGTTACTGGCCAACAAGAAAAGGTAAGATAGAAAACAATCAATTAGCTTACAAACCCGAAAGTTCCAGCAACATCATTGCATGTGATCTGGGATGTCACATCAGTGTCCCAGAGCGCAAGGCCGAAGTCTGATAACTGCATAACAAGAATGTTGAAAATGCTTAATTTCATACAGCACATGAACTGAAGATTTTTATTGCTATTAAGCTGGCATTCGAGCAAAGCTTACCTTTGGCTCAAAATCCTCTGAGATGAGGATGTTAGATGACTTGACATCCCTATGGATCACTGGACGATTGTTACCATTACCATGAAGATAATCTAGTGCATCAGCAACTCCCAGGGCCACATTGAACCTCTCAGTCCAACCAAACAAGGTGTCACATCCTTTGTCACCTGCGTAACATCAGAACAAGATGAGCTTTTACATGGCAATGCCAAACAGAGAAAGCTACCAGGTGGTAGAAGTTCCAGAACATACTGTGCAGCATCTCTTCCAGGCTGCCTCTTTGCAAGTACTCGTACACCAACAGAAGGTCATTGTCCTTGAAGCAGAAACCGGCGAGGGATATAATGTTCTTGTGGCTGAGGGAGCTTACAATCTCAATCTCTGAGACAAACTCCTTAAGCCCTTCATCGGAATACTTCAGGATCTTCACTGCCATCTCTTTGCCATTTGTCAAACAACCTTTGTAAACTTGGCTACTGCCACCTTGTCCAATTATACACTCTGCAGAAAACAACCAGACTGATGGCTAAACCTAGCATGTCTCAAAAGTTTGGTAATAACATAGGCAAATATAAAATGCTTACCAGGTGAGAAATCAGAAGTGATCTTTGCAAGCTCGCTGTAGCTGAACGAGGAATAAACTGAAGGGAAATTTTCTTTGACTGAGGTCAACTCCTCTGGAATTTCCTTATCCAATTCCTCGATCACCACAGAAGACCTTCCTGAATTGCTTCTAGAAGGGACAATCACCCTGTCACGCAAAATACGACGGGCATTGGTAATGGCATCTGTCCTTGTGGCTCTGTACTCTGAATGGGCTGGTGAAACTGACGAATACCTACTAGGGAGCCACATTGCCCACTGCACCACAGACATCTTTGATCTGTCATGCAAGGAAGGTTTTCGGTCCGGCAAGAACTTTTTCCTTAGGAAGGGCCAGCCAGTTGCCACTTCTGCTGATTCACGCCAGTTAACCTTCACCGGGACCAATGCCAATGAAACTTCTTTTGGTGGTGCAGGAGAGCTTACTGGCATGGTGACAGCCCGAGAAACAGATCTGTCATCTTGTTCATGCCCACCCCAAAGTTTCTCCCCAATCATGGAATTCAGGAACTTCCAGTAGCTCCTCCTCGGTGTCTCAGTCACTGCACCCCATTTACAGACTTAAGCATACTGAATTTACAGCCACCTGAACCAGGAAGCAAATAAACTGAAAATGAAATTATTTAAGTGGCATACTTGTGCAAGCGCTATGGTATGGTTCTTGTTGTACTGCATCTCTATGGAAAACAATCTTGCCATTGTTCACTGCAAGAACCGAGCAAACTGTGGGAACTCTCTTTGTGCAGTACTTGGCAACTGAAGTGGAGGAGGATCTAATATTTGGGAGCAAACAACAGTACTAACGTCAGAAAACAAATTACTTTGGATTAACACAGCAGCATAGAGTAGAGGCGTGTCAAATTAAGTACCTAAAAGATAGTGAGCTCTTCGCAACACCCAGGATCAGATGTGCAGCGCCATAAGAAGCCACTTCTTTCACCAGAGTTTTCCGGACAGATGATCCCCCACAGACCTTGAGCTCCAAATTGATCTGATAAATGTAAAGAGGACGAGCAGAGTGTGAGCAATTTTGAGTCAACTCTCACCCTCTCAGCTGTTAGGATCGATGACCAATGAAATATTGAAATCCCAATCCGGCAACTGGCAAGCAAACTTTATTTACAAAAAAAAACAAAGAAAGCTTTCGAAATTCAATCACTTCTGCTGCATGAATACTGAATGACCGAATCTCATTGTCAACATCGTGCCCGAAATTCCGCGGTGCTCCAAGCCTCAAAACGAGAAGAAAAATGGACTGTTCAGTAAAAAACAAAGACTGCCGCCATCAGTGACAGGGCAAAAGGGGGAACCCATGCACAGATACTGGAAGGAGCAGCAGTTATCAGCCAAATTCGGAGACGTTTGCAAGGAAAAGTTCACGGCTTTGCCCCGCCACTGATGCAGAAGTAAAGTAGAAAAACGGAGATAGGCGTCTTCAGTTTTGCAGTGAGCTCAGGACGGACCTGCTTGAGGTTGCAGAAGCCGTCGTACACGGCGAGCACCGACACCAGCGAATCCACCGCGTTGCTCCTCTTCTCCAATCCCACCGCTCCTCCTCCTAGAGAGAGAGAGAACCCAAAAAATGATTCATTTCGCAGCAGAATCCATGAACAAGCGGAGCAATCGAGCCAAAAACGGCAGACTAGAAGTCAGGCAACTAAGAGCGGAGAAGCACAGGGGGGAGCGGGAGTGGGAGCGGGAGCAGGGAGCGCACCGTCGGCGGCGACGTGGAGGGCGACGACGCGGTCACCGGCACTGGCGACCTTGACGAGCGCCCACGTGAGCAGCTCCCGGCTGGCGGCGTCCCTCCTGATCCCCACCACCACCGTCCTCCCCCTCCCCGCCGCCGGCGCTGGCATACCGCGACGGCCGCGCGCGCCGTCGGGAACAAGTAGCCTCATGGCTGCCTCTCCCCGCGCGCTGCCCGCTTCCTCCTCTCGCCTCTTCACCGGAGAGAGGTGCCTGCTGCTTGCGTGAGCGATCCGAGGGGGAGGCTGCGTTTTATGCGGCCGCCTGCTTTGGGATTAACTGCCGGCTTAAGTCAGCGGCGCCTCGTAATTAATAACCTTAATCCCGTTGGTTAATAATTAATCCTGCCGTTAACAACGGTTAACCCACTGCTAATGCTTTGCTATGTTGCCATTGTTGCCACCACGCTTTGCTAATCACCGACCCTCCCACTTGACCAATCACCCAATTAATCTTTTCAACAACGAATTGATATCTCACTGTCAACAACGGTACATGTGACCTATGAGAGGGTTCTTTTAGGATACATGTGCACAATGTGCACAACTACCCGAATAAGAGTTTGTAATAAATATGTCCTGTTGATTTTTTTAAAAAATAAATAATATATTAACTGGCTGTAATATTTTACATGTTTCACACAACTTTTGTTTATCTCTTTTCTTAAAATTGGTAGGAGATAAAGCTAGCTACCAAATCTTTTAAAATAGAACAAAGTAAATAATTAATAGGCATTAATGATTGACTTTTCATAAAAATATAATAATTATATGTGACATATTATCACTTAAGAGATAACAGATCAGCTCATTTAATTATAGCCATTCAATAAATTAAGATAAATAATCCACATTTATTTAAGTCTATCGTAAAATTTGTCACGTAGGAGCGATTGAGCTTTGCTGCGTGACTATCGACCAGGTTCACAAAACTAGATATAATAGTTTTTATCTTTAGCATTGGCCGTCGATATATCTAGTTTTCGTTAAAAAACGTAACAAGTTCGAAAATCTGAATCTGTTTACTGGTCATCATTTTTGTCGGTTTTGTGAACCCTGTTGCCTATGGGTAGGGTCACATATGGATGGAGGACGATGCGAGATTTATCACGAAAATGACTTCACATTGTGTTTCTGAGATAGGGATGATTAATTTGTGCATGTTCATCAGCAGCAGCAATCCGGCATCATCGTTGTTATCATCTACCACGAATTCACGCACATGTAGATCTCGTCTTGAACTGTAACAAATTCACATTTTTTTAAAAAATCAAGAGATTTCAATCCTCATATTTCCGTGTTTTAAACGGTGTCTTAGCCTACAAGACTAATATGTGTGTATATGTTCCGGTAGATTACGAGTTTTGGTAGACTACGAGTTTCACTTAAGACAGTTCAAATTATGTAAAGCACCAAAAATTTTGGGGATAATACTTATGTCTCTACCTGAGTTAATTGTTCTAAGTCTTTTTATTACTTCTTAATTTTTAATCAATTCTTAAATAGATTATTAGTATAGGGAAATAACTTCAGTGTATCGTTAATTCAATTCAGTTAGCTCTAATTTCTGAGCAAGTTGATTATACAGGACCTATTTGGTATAACTCTAACTCAAGATTCATGCTGAATATAGGGTTTATATAACATATAATAAAATAGTTTAAACTTTTATTTTTAGTCTAAATTTAAAACTAAATTACTTAACTAGATATCATCAATCTATCCACAGCTTTAGATCTAGAATTTCTTAGAGCTAAACTAAACCAGTTAAAAAAAAATAAATCTGAAATGGTGCCCAGGACCATAGTGTCAATTAGCTAACAGAGCTCATTATTTAAAGACGAATTAACCGAAAAATAACCTAAAAACGAAGACTTGATGTAGCAAAATTTGAATGACGAAAATAAAGAAGGAATTATTGGGTGCAACTTAATTTCGGTGTATTCCTGATTCTGGAACACAGGACTCTGGTCTCTGGACTAGCTAGCTATGCAATTTTGACCGTGGACCAGACATGGTCAGGTTCTAGCTGCTCATGCAATTTAATTTGTCTCGCTAATTAATCGTTACCAACCAAAAGATGATTAGATGCTCGAATGACACAACGTATCAGACGAGACAAAATTCGGTATACATGCGTACTGTTATCCTCCATCTTATAATATCCTACCTTAATCATATTTGACATAGTATATTATTATTGTTCAGATTCATTATATTATGTTATGTCAAATCTGGTTATATGTTGTAATATTATGGAACGGACGGAGTAAGATATTATTTTCGTAGAATACCAATTAAGAGATTTAATTCGTCGTAACTTAATCAACAAAATGTAGAACATGAAAAGGTCAATCATATCACACGAGAAGATTATCTGACCAATGCTATTCAAGTGTAATGTTTTTATTCCTCACGGCGACTTCCGATTTAGGCCTTGATTGGCGAGTTTGTTTTAGGTTATAACTTCGAGATACATTACTGATCAACTGGATATAATTTTATGGTAATTAATTTTCTATGTTTTTACGTTTACTCTTCCAAAAGCTAAGGAAAAATAGATAGAAAAAAAATCCACAAGTTAATGACAGTAAAACAAAGTTCAAAAATTAGGTTTGTTTGGGGAAGTTTAAGATTTCGAGAATTAGTTGGTCATCAATATAGTGAGAATATAGAGAAACTAATATTTTTTAGTTTCTATATACTAGATTATTTCTAGATTTTATAGTTATTGAGTTTCATAATCTAAAACAAAAAATTATTTCATTTTGGAGAGCTACATATTATAGAGGTAATACAGCCGCCAGAATCTCTTGCAAACATGGACATTTGATATACTCCCTCCGTCTCATAATATTGCAACCTATAATCAATTGTCCAGATTCATTGTACCATAAAATATTAAATCTGGTTCTAAGTTAAAATATTATGTGATGGATGGAGTAGATAGTAGATGTTTACTCTGCTGGTAAAACAGCTTAAATGTTCAAACGAAGCGAATCTATGCTAAAAATTGGTAGCTAGCTTTAAAACAATGTTTTCAACCAAATTTATATAAATATTGTCTAAAAAAATTACCCAATCTAGAAATTTGAAATGAATCTAGTCGATAATCCATCTTTTAGGTTAAAAAGAACGTGCGTTAGGGTTTGCCGTGGCTTAACAGAAAAGATCGATTGCTGTGAGAATAAATTTTCCAACGAGGGGGCTAGAAAACAAATACACCAGACAAGACGAGACAAGCTACGAACTACCAGCGTGTCTTGTGTGAGATCGTTGACGTGCGTGCTGGGTTCTGCACGAGGTGTACGTAACCACGGCCGGAAATTATCTCTGCTCGCCGCGTCGTTTGCTTCGAGATGACAAACGTTTCCAAATCCAATCTTCAAAGCGGCAACCAAGATTTTTTTCCCTTCGTGCGCGCGTCTCTTCGATCGGATTATTCATTAGTGTAACCACGTGTGTAGCTCTCTTTGGAGAGGATCAAATTATCTAGATGTGTTTAGGGAAGCCGATTTTTCTTGATTTTTTGATTTTTAGATACTAGTTATTATATTCAGATTCTAACCTAAGTTGAATCATTTAAAAAGTTTCAAAATCTAGAAGTACATATAACTATCAGAAATTTCTCTAAACTTGTTCTATATGCTTTCCTCGGCATTGTAAGATACATACATTATGATAAGAAACAAAAAAGTATTAGGGTCTCTCTTCGTTACTTCTTTCTCCTTGTTCATGTGCGCTCAGTAACATAGACTCCACCTTAAAGTGTATACATTGTGTAATTGTTGTTGCCTTGTTGCCCTTCTTTTCCCTTACCCCACTCAAAAGTTGGTTCTAGTCTTAGCAACCACTCAACACTTACAATTAATGTTTTGAATTAAAAAATTCTAACCATGGTGCATTTTTCAGGAACAAGCAAGGACTCCAGTTGTAGACGAGTTTCTTAGCCGCTGAGCTATTACATTTACTAATACATTACGCCATGCATAGACATCGGTACAAATGGACATGGGACTTGTGATTGAAGTTAGTGAAATATTTGAGCTGCCTTCTCAACCATGTTTCTAATTATCCTCAACTATCACTATGGTTAATAAAATCATGATTACCGACTTGGTAACCATATTTTCCTACGTAATCTGTTTCGAATGAAGATTTAAGGATTTGTTATTATGTTATTTGATTATTTGCTACTTTTGTAGGTGGTACGGGGATTATTTGAGTCTATGACTTAGGTCAAAGTGATAAATAATCAAAATCACTGATAAATCAATAAATATTCACATAAATAAAAACTTACCAAAAACTTTTTTTTGTTGCAACAAAATCGAGCTCTTTTTTTTCCGAAGAGGGAGAAATATTTTTAGCGGTGTGGCATATAATCTATTTTCCTGGTTAACGTTAATGCCCTTTGCCCGATATACTTGATATCGAATAGATCTACGCCATTTGAACCGTATCTAACATCTTCTTTATCGTGAAATAACTGAAATACCAGCCATATTTAACATTAACCTAAAAACCATACCCTCTACATGTGGAAATTAACGTTGTATGGCTAGATTGAGCTAGCTAGCTACATGCTCTATGAACACTACATTAAAGTACATCTACGAACTGGGTATCACAGTTTATCAACTAATGACATATTTCGGACCAAACTAAATGTTACCATGCACTGACTAATAATAAACTTATTCATATGACAAACCCGGAAATGTTGACTTAATACAATATAAATTGAAACCATAGAGCAAACATACCTGCAGCTAGGGATAAAAACAGATCGGATACGAATAAATATTACTGATATCATATCATTTTTCATATTTTTCTCGGATTTGGATTCGAATAGTCTGAATACGGATACGAAAACGGATTCTATTAGATACGAATACGGAATGAATACGGATCGGATACAAATATGATTATGGATATTTATCGGAACAAGAAAATATTTTTTATTTTACAAATACAACATGTAGATAAAATACAAAAGCTCTTTTATTATGTTTAGTCCATATGTATATAAAATAAGATGTTTTTAATTAAAACACTTTCCAAATTAAGAATTTTTTTGAATTTCAAAATCTTTCAAAAGATTCGATTCCTTTTTAGTCTAGTAGGAAATGTTAGATTTTTCAATCTTAGAAATCTCCCAATTTCTAATATTTTCCAAATGCATAAAATAACTTTTTTATTTCTTTTCTCTATCTACTTCCCCTTTTCACTTTCTTTTTCTTCCTTTTCCCTTCCTCTCTGCTTCCTGCTTCTTTCTTCCTCATCTCCCTATTCCTGAGTGATGCGGCCATGGCGCTGTGGCAGGGGCGCGACAGTAGGGTGCCTAAGGCGAGGTGAGGCGGCTGCGGGGCGGCGCGACAACAGCGTGGCCGTGGCGTAGCGGGGCGGCGTGGCAGCGGGGCGACCATGGCACGGCAGGGCGGTAGCGGGGAGGTGCGATGGGGGCAGCCACAGGAAGGCGCAGCGGGGGGCGGGAAGACATGGCAAGAGAAGGAGGTAGTGTGCGACATAGCTAAAAAAATCCGGATATCCGAATAGAAATTATTCGAATCCGTATCTGTATTTATCGGATATCATATTCGCATCCGTATCTGAGAAAGAAATCTAAATCCGAATCCGTATCCAAGAAAAAAATCTGAATCTGAATCCGTACCTGAGACAAAAAAATTCAGATCCGAATCTATTTTTTTAGATTTAAACGAAAACTATCCAAGTGACTTAAACCCCTACATGCAGCTATAGCTGACTCCACAAACCCACAACGTGTTTGGGCCGAGATTCAGGACCATGCAAACAAGGCCCAAATGGGCTCTCAATTTGGCCCAACAAGAAGGCCCAACAACTCGTCGGACCCACGTGTAAGTTCTACCTTCTTCCTCGGTTCGGCTCGGGCTCGGGCTCGCCGCCTCCACGGATGCTTTGCTCCTCATCTCTCCCACTCTCCCATGGCGGTCGTCGCCGCCGCGTCCCACTCCACCCTCCCACTCTCCGCCACCACTACCACGCCTCGTCTCTTGCCAAGCGGCTCCAGAAGCGCCCAGATATCCAGCGCTAGGCCCAAACGGCTTCCTCCTCTCTCCTGTGCCGCCGCGGCCGCCACCCCCGTCGCGGCAACCGCTGCAGGGAAAGCCGGTTCGTGGAGGGAATTATTCAGCCTCAACGCCTGGGTGGTGGGAGACTACCGCCGCCTAGTGGACGCCGTCGGGGCGCTCGAGCCGCGGCTCCGGGGGCTCCCCGACGAGCGGCTCAGGGCGAAGACGGAGGAGTTCCGCGCCCGCCTCGCCCGTGGGGAGACGCTCGCCGACGTCCAAGCAGGTACAGTACTGCCGTCGCTGCCCGCGCAGTGCTGCGGCTTCTGCCTGCTGACGTTTTTGCTTGGTCTGCCATCTGATTGCGTTTGTGCATTGTTTGCTTCTTCTGCACAGAGGCGTTTTCGGTGGTGAGGGAGGCGGCGAGGAGGACGCTCGGAATGCGGCATTTTGATGTCCAGGTATCCTGAATTTGACATGTTAGTGTTAAATTTTGGTTGGGGGTGACTGAGCTCAACTGGAGCTTGTTCTCGTGATTGATCTCTATTTCCTTGATGTATGTGTTAGATAATAGGCGGCGCTGTGCTTCACGACGGGTGCATTGCAGAAATGAAGACTGGTGAGGGCAAGACGCTTGTGTCAACCTTGGCGGCTTATCTCAATGCACTCACCGGCGAAGGGGTTCACGGTATTATATGAGTTCATATCTTTCACGTTTTGGTACTTCACTGATCAAACTAACTCATTGGAGTGGTTGAATATGATTAACATAATGTGGGGGTTCTTATCTTATATTCTTGTTGCCCTTTTTAGTGGATTGTCTATGTCCATTTAAAGACATTTACTAAATAATCTCTACTTATGTGATGAAGCAGTGCAAACTTAACTACAAACATGCGTAGGCTTGGTTGGGAGTTGGTTGTTTGCACCACCAATCTGGTTCAATGGAAGGATTAGGTTTGGTCAGTTACTCTGTATAGGACGAGTGACTGCAATTAGGAACTGTTTGCTGGTTTGATGTGGTGGTTATATCGCTATACACTTGCACAGTTGCACCTGTACTGTTTATTGACTGTAATATACTGACTACTGGCTGTGATAAATGTCTACAATGTGTTGG
>KE372687.1:280481-299087 GCA_000418225.1 Zizania latifolia | reverse complement strand
GTGGGGTGATTCCCTTAGCATTCCATTATACAACTATACATACAAATGTGCAAGTCATTTTACTTTGTTGCCCAGCACATTTTGTAATTGTAAGAGTAGTCAACAATTTAGACATGATTATGGTTTTAATTGATTGCTGTTACCATGGAATGTATACTTCTTGGTCAAGTTTAACAATCTGAACAAAAATGGTTAGTCAAGGCCAATTCCTTGAAGAACAGATACATTAATTTGACATGCTCAACACATCTAACTATTATGGTCCAGCTAGTCCTCCATGTCATTCTTTTCCGCTTCTTCAGATTTTATAAAAGCTGTGGTCCTTTTTCAGTTGTGACTGTTAATGATTATTTGGCACAGCGAGATGCTGAATGGATGGGTCGTGTGCATCATTTCCTTGGTCTTTCTGTGGGTCTAATTCAGGTATTGACACATGTAAAGTGTAAACAATGCTTTTGTTGCACTTACAGACCTCCTCTTGACGGCTTAGAAACACCTAGCAGTGTTGCAGTATTTTGTAGAAATATATCAGTCAAACATATAACTTGCTGTTGCCATTTTTGTCTGTGACATATCAACAAGGCGGGTATGAGGTCTGATGAGAGAAGAGCCAACTATATGTGCGACATTACATACACTAACAACTCGGTAAGATGCTCAGTAGAAAAAACAGCTTTTAATTAGTCTTATCATGTGATTGTTTATATTAGAGGGAACACTTCAGTTAGTTGCTTGGTATATTCCTTGAAGTTGATTCTGAAACTTTGATAAGATGCTAACTCTCTGTAACCAACACATACAAGTACTTGTTGATGCCTTTTACCATCTATTTGTGGCTATACTTATATGGTATTATAGAGTGAGATCTCCACATATCTAGGTTCTCAAAAGACTGCTCATAACCTACAGGAACTTGGATTTGACTATCTTCGCGACAACTTATCAAGGAACAAAGAACAGCTAGTTATGAGATGGTACATTTTACTATTACAGGCTTTCACTCTTTTCATCACATAATTTTGGTTTCTTTGTATTTTCTTTTTCATTTGAAGCAAAGACAGTAGGATAGAGTCTGGACTGTTAAAATTATCACATGATTTGATAGGCCAACACCGTTCCATTTTGCTATTGTGGATGAAGTGGACTCAGTGCTTATTGATGAGGGCAGAAACCCATTGTTGATAAGTGGAGAGGTTAATTGCTAAATCTTTTTTCTAATATTCTATCATTTGCATTTGTCAACTGGTCAAAATGTAAGATATTGCCAAACTCTCCCCATCTTGTTTCTAGGATAATAGAGACGCTGCACGCTATCCAGTTGCTGCTAAAGTTGCAGACCTTCTTATGGAGCGTGTTGTGAGTATTTGTTTTGTTTGTCGAAACTAAATAGTAATATAGTACAAGGGTTGTGGTTTTCTAGTATTTGCTAAGTACTATTTATATTGATTTATTCCTGCAGCATTATACTGTAGAACTGAAGAGCAATAACGTAGATCTCACAGAAGATGGAGTTACTTATGCTGAGATGATTCTTGGGACAAATGATCTGTGGGACGAGAATGATCCATGGGCAAGGTACCATCATTGTTTATTTCTTTATGTAGCGTTTTGTGTCTATTTGTGGTTATCTGGCCTTGTGCAAGTGCAACTATTGCTGCTCAACTGATGTAGTGCATTTCTTTGTACCTTTGTTAAATGCATTAAAATTGATGACTGCTAACCAGGATGTCAAAATGAAGGCAATCTTGAGTTGTTTAGAAGTCATTTTTATGATTGTTTACTTCTTTTTGTCATCAGCACATCTAAATAACTGCTGAAACATGAATCTAATCATAAACTTGTCGCAATGCTACAGATTTGTGATGAATGCTTTAAAGGCCAAAGAGTTTTACCGCAGGGATGTCCAGTATATTGTTAGGAATGGAAAAGCTCTCATAATCAACGAGGTACTATCTCAGTTTCAGTATTGTTTTCATGGATTCTGTTAGTTTCTTATCATAATATAGGGACATATTTGTCTACTACTTAAAATATTTGATAAGAGCATAAAGTTCTAGGTTTTGTTTCAAAGAACGAACTTTTTAGGTGTTAACTTGAAAACAAGATTTCATCTCTTGATCTTAAATTTGCCTATGAGCCCGTTACTATTGCATATTTTGGGAAGCCTGTGCTCCTGGACATTAATGATAGTGATTCCAGCTAACTGGCCGAGTTGAACCAAAAAGAAGGTGGTCTGATGGTATTCATCAAGCAGTAGAAGCAAAAGAAGGCCTCAAAATCCAGGTCATTATTGACTTATTCATTGCCAGTTTATACAGAGATTTGTTTCATCATTTTGTGAAAGTTTATGATAGTTTGTATGTCCACTGCTGACTGTAATTTCATCAGGCAGATTCAGTAATCGTGGCTCAAATTACATATCAATCTTTGTTTAAGCTTTACCCTAAGCTTTCTGGGATGACAGGGACGGCTAAAACAGAGGTATGGGCGCATGGTCTTTGTTTAGCTGTTCTCTGGATTGTTTCTTACCTTTTGTCATTTGTGCTCAAATGACATGATACTGGTTTTACAGGAAAAGGAATTTCTAAAGATGTTTAAGATGCCAGTTATTGAAGTGCCCACAAATCTGCCAAATATACGGGTGGACTTGCCTATCCAAGCATTTGCGGTAAGGATTGGGATGAAGTGCTGCATAACATAATATGCAGTTTCTCTCTCTTTGTGTCAAGAAAAAAGGCTGATGTATATGGCTCTTTGTAGACTGCAAGAGGCAAATGGCAATATGTGCGGGCAGAGGTAGAATCCATGTTTCATTTGGGTCGTCCTGTTTTAGTTGGCACTACAAGGTGAACTTCCTATTAGCACAATCCATTTTGTTGCTATCTAGAATTATCTGATCACAACTGTCACATAACAATCAAGCTTACTTTAATGGCTATTCAACTCATGCACCTGGATTCTGAACCATGGGGTATTTTTATGTTAAGCACCATTCGGAAACATGGGAAACTTTCCTGACTGTTTCCCGTGAACTGCATTTCAACAAGTCAACAACTCCCTAGCTTTCTTTGTCTCTAGTGATATTTGCTGCTGTTCATCTCTTTTAAGTTGTTGCTATGGGCAGTTGGGATAATTCAATATAATTGCCTCCACATTTTTCCTCTTGCTCCAAGAATACTGTAGTTTGTTATGGTTCATGTGGACATGCTGGGATAGCAGAAAAGCTAACACTTTGTTTGCACCAGTGAAATAAGCATTGCGGTTAATTTAGGCTAAAATCAGGTCATTAATCGGCTGGTCAAGCCGATTAATCGGCCCCCACCAATTAATCGGCTCGCGCCACCCTGCCTAGATCTGCGCCACCGCCGCTAGGATCCACGCTGTTCGGCCGCGTCGGGCTCATGAGTCACGCCGGATCTGCCCCGAGCGCCCGCGCCAGCCTCGTGCTGCCGGAGATGCGCCTCTGGATGTGCCGACACCGTCCACCTGCCGCACCGGCCTTCTTCAGTGGTGAAAGAGAGAAGAGGCAGGTCTGAGAGAGAGAATGAGAGAGACAGAGAGGGATGCACGGCACGTTGTGGTGAAAAAGAAAGAAAAGACAAGCAGAGAGAATTGGAGAGACAGGTGCCAAGTGACCTTTTCTCCTATAACTATTAAGTATGACACTCTAATATATTATTTAACTATTTGGTCGACCGATTAATTCATTTAATCCCTAATTAATTGATTAATCCCTACTCAGTGGTTGGCCGATCAGCTACCGATCACAGATTTTTCTAACACTGATTGGGGGAATATGAGTTGATGGGTGGGATGTGGGAGTGCACGTCCCATGTTTGCTTTCGAGAAAATTATAGAATTGGGATTTGGGAGATCTATCCCACCAATTCAACACAATGGAGGAGGTTAGAATACTAATTTGTGCGGAGTAGATTCTCTTTTATGTTATTACTTTAACAAGGCTAAACACAGGTAAGGAATACAAAAGTCCAATACTACCTAGTAGTTAGCCTAGCACAAGCAGATAACAAATTTTCTGAGGATCTCCCATATTTGTTAGTCTGTGCTTGCGTCTATACCTGCATTGGATTGAAACTCATGGTGTCTATACCTGTTGCAGTGTTGAGAGTTCAGAGTACTTGTCAGATCTTCTTAAAGCTCGCAATATTCCTCACAATGTCCTTAATGCGAGGCCAAAGGTTTGTTGGCTTGCTTATATTTTAATTTATTCCTCGTTTACAGCTAATTGCATCATTCTTGACAGTATGCTGCAAGAGAAGCTGAAATTGTTGCACAGGCCGGAAGGAAACATTCCATTACAATTTCAACTAACATGGCTGGCAGAGGAACAGATATTATTTTAGGTGGTAACCCTAAGGTTAGTTTATCCATATATTTAGTCTCCTGTCTTTGCATTTCTTTGATAATCTGAAAACTACCTCTAGTATCAAGTATTGAAACATAGATAAAATATTTATCTTCATGGATTGATCATTTTCCTTCCTTATTAGATGCTTGCAAAAGAGATTATAGAAGATAATGTACTTCCATTTCTGACCCATGAACCCCCAGATGTTGAAACCATCGGAGAATCCACATCCCACAAGGTTTTTCACTTAGAGACTTCTCCTCCACCTAAAGCTTCACAAGTGTTTCTCACTGTCTCCATTTATTCCATGTAGGGTCTCTCCAAGATTAAACTTGGGCCATCATCGCTAGGTCTGCTTGCTAAAGCTGCAATCATAGGTAAGTATTGAAGTGTCAATGGCTGTTCATTCTATTACTTCTAGAAAGTTACTATAATTTGTTTGTTGTTTGGCTCACTATTTCGTACATACCTGTAGCAAAATATGTTCACAAAAGTGAGAGAAATGAATGGCCTTTTCAGAAGGCAAGATCTACTATTACTGAGTCTATAGAAATGAGTCATACAATTGGGATGGAGAAACTACAAGAGCGCTTGACCGAAGAATCTGAGATGTATCCTCTTTGTGATGCAATAGGACTTGCTTATCTCACTGTCTTACAGGATTGTGAAATTCATTGTTCTGCTGAAGGTGCTGAGGTGAAGGCATTAGGTGGGCTTCATGTAATAGGAACTTCTTTGCATGAGTCACGCCGAATAGATAACCAAGTAAGATACTGTTGATGCCACAGGGATTACTTGCTACCTGTGGTGATGCTTAGCTAGTTTTTGCATCACATGGTATCCTATGATTCTATTGATTAATGTCTTGTAAAAAAATCAACTTTAGTAAATTGGCACTGAACTACAAACAAAACATGTTTGAGATCACATGATGCTGTCTTCATTTTCTTTATAAAATATGTAGTCATCAACTAATTTTGTGTTTTCTTTAGATGTTCTCTCCTTTGACTAGTCTGTCAGTGTCCTTCAAATGTGGCTTATGCAAAATTGTTCGATACAATATGTTGTTTTGTATGGCTTCTGGAGTTACTGAATATGACCCTTAGTGACGAAATTTTGTCTGCTATAGTGTCATTAAATCTTTATGTTTCCCCCCAGTTGCGTGGCAGAGCTGGCAGACAAGGTGATCCTGGGTCAACAAGGTTTATGGTTAGGTATGCGAGTATGTCCATTCCCAATCATAAGTTCTTATGTTCTAATAAGATTTTGCATCTATCTTCTGATCTCTTTACTTGATCAAGCTAACAATCCCTAATTGGTCAACCAGCTTACAAGATGAAATGTTCCAGAAATTCAATTTGGACACTGAATGGGCTGTGAGACTTATATCAAGGATAACAAATGATGAAGACATAGCTATTGAGAGTAATGCTGTTGTAAAACAAGTCAGAATGCCTTCTTTTGTCATGCTAATTGTTAAGCAATTTAGCTTTTTTCCCTTGATATGACAGTGTTTTTGTCTTGTTTACATGTATTACCTTTTCGAATGCAGCTTCTAGGCCTTCAAATCAATGCAGAGAAGTATTACTTTGGCATAAGGAAAAGTCTAGTTGAGTTTGATGAAGTCTTGGAGGTGCAAAAATTTCTCCCAGTCAACATCTATTGTATATTCTGTGACTGTTAAACCCAATTTGTGCTATTGGATTTTGCATGACAT
The DNA here is from genome assembly GCA_000418225.1 of Zizania latifolia. NCBI lineage: Eukaryota > Viridiplantae > Streptophyta > Magnoliopsida > Poales > Poaceae > Zizania > Zizania latifolia. The sequence goes on along the minus strand of KE372687.1, from coordinate 293,001 downwards.
TTTACTGGTTGTCTGGTTGCCACAGACTTGTAGAGTATTAATGTGAATACCCCGGTTGAGTCTTGATTCATATCAATTGTGCTGTGTGTTGCTTTTTTATCTAAGTCAAATGTTATCCCTTTCATTGTGTTGAATTGCTGATTATTGGGCCTTAGTTCAATAGTTCCCCAGTTGGCATAACTGGGCTTAATTCTAGCCAGATGTTAGGGTTGGTTTGGTATATAGCAGATGGAGGCCCAAGACTGCTGGTGCGGCAACAGCTTCCCAGGCTGTTGTCGGATAAGCAATAAGAGTTAGTCATTTTATCTTCAAGTTAGCTATTTTACCTTTAACTAGTTTATCTCAATTTCTTTAGATCATCTAGTCTGTTAGGGAGTATGTCAGCTATATATGTACTGGTAGAACTTATGAATAAAGCTAAGCAGGGATTAATCTAATCTCTCATTCCTCTTCTCCACCTCTCATCCCTTTTCTCTGGATCCATCCGTGAGTAGCCACGGGGAGAACGGCACATAAGCAGCCGGCTTCCCAACCGCCCATCACTCATTCCTATCCCTTACATTCGCTACCTGCAACTCATATCATCAGATTATATATTTTTTCTTGCATTTTTTATTAACAGGGTGCTGTTTATATTGTTGATAGGTCCAAAGAAAGCATGTTTATAACCTTAGACAGGTGATATTATCATGTGACTCTGAAAGCTGCAGTGAGCAAATCTTCCAGTAAGTTTACCCTTTCTTATTAGCTTTCAAACGTAGCTAATGAAACTGTCAACTGAGTGCCAGAGACATTCTAACACTTCCATTCTCTTGGATCAAAACTGCATAATAGAAACAATATATTCTTAAGGGGATAACCAGATAGGGGAAGTGGGAACTCCTTGTACAGAAAAACGCTACTATCTGGGATGATAATATTTTATTCTATTAGGTTATTGGTGCACCAAGCCACCAATTATCGTGCACAATGTTATGTTTTTGGCTGCGAGCTTATTCAAGAGTTCTGAAATAATTTATCATGTCTCATGTGAATATGCTGTATGTCTTAATGCTTGTTGTTTCTCTAACATTTTTTGCTTGCATGCTGACTGTTGTCTTGATGAATATCAGTTACATGCATTCACTTGAATTGCTTTTAGGTATATGCAAGCTGTAGTCAATGAGATTGTCTTGGGAAATGTTGATGCCCAGAAGGTGCTTCAGCAGGCTCTGATTCTTAAGTTTCTTTCTAGGATGTTTATTTTTGGTTTGATGTCAGTTGTTCACCTTACCTTTTCTTCCAGCCTCCTGACACATGGAAGTTGGAGAACCTTTTGGATGAATTTGTCAGTCTAGGGGGAAAGATGCTTAACGGTAATAGACAAATAATACCGAGTCTGTATTCATCTTCAGTAGATATCCTGACTTTGAGATGTTTTGCAGAATCATTCAAGGAGATCCAAGAGGAAGACCTCCTATCATCACTCGAACAAATTCATGGATGTGGCTCTATGAGGGTTGATAATTTTACTCTTCCAAATATGCCAGAGTCACCTAATTCATTCAGAGGAATCCGAAAGAAAACATCTTCAATAATGCGGTGGTTTGCCATTTGTGATGATGATACATTGAAGTGAGTTGTGGCATAATATTCCACTTATGGTTTTCCTTGACGTAATGACAGTGTAGTTTTTCCATTCATGTACAGTTATTGATAGTTTTTTCTATACTTTATGATAAACAATCCAGGAAGGGGAGATACACAAACATCGTCAATATGCTTCGCAAGTATTTTGGGGATTTTCTAATATCTACCTACTTGGATGCTGTGCAAGAGTCCCGTTATGATGACACATACATCTGGGGAATTGAGGTTTGCTTCTATCGTGAATTTGTTTATGCAGTCTTCCTGGATATAAGTCCAACTGAACCCTGTGTATTCTGTGGAGGTCAAGTTCATATGCTGTTATGGGTACTTTGCAAGTGACATTTTGTCCAGCGCTGCATGTTACTCTGTTCATTTTTATGCCCCATACATATTTTTATTTAATACTTCTTGTTAGTCCTACAGACTAATCCTGATTGAAGATAAAATAAAAGAACCTTGACTTATGGCCTAATGGGAATTATGGGAAAGTGCTGCATGTTACTCTGTTCATTTTTATGCCCCATACATATTTTTATTTAATACTTCTTGTTAGTCCTACAGACTAATCCTGATTGAAGATAAAATAAAAGAACCTTGACTTATGGCCTAATGGGAATTATGGGAAAGTATGATGTTTCTTAACAAGTTCTATGCCTTATTGTCCATTATCTTTAACTCTGTTGAATTGCAGAGGGAAATACTTCTGAAGACACTTGATACTTTGTGGAAGGACCATTTGGTGAACATGAACAAGCTTAGTTCTGCGGTAATTTCAATATTTTCATGTAAATCTGCTGCTTTCCTCTTCTGTTGTCAACTTTCTGGTGTTGACCTGAACTTTGTAAATTTTTGCTAGGTGAATGTTCGGAGCTTTGGACACAGAAATCCTCTAGAAGAATACAAGATTGATGGTTGTCGGTTCTTCATCTCAATGTTGAGTGGCACACGACGATTGACTGTGGAATCACTACTCCATTATTGGTCATCTCCAATGGAGTCTGAGGAAATCTTCAACATGGAGGATCAATAGCTGAAAACATCAAATAATATAAAGTTTCCTCAAGAGAGTGCATAACGGCATATCAGATACTTCTGAAGTTGTGATGCATGGCCCTTGGTCATACTGGAATGTGTTTTTTTGGGGGCAAAATCACCTTCATGATTCTTGATCAACACCAAAGCTTCTTTCGACAGCTTGATTCCTATAGAAGTCCCATTGGGCTTTAACTTGGGGTGGCATTCCCCAGGAGTCATGCCCCACCATTTTTTCAGAAGAATTAGGACATCAAAATGCAAGCTGCATATTAACTCTGTAAAAACCAAAACTTGATATGAAAAAGCTTTTGTGCTAATGCTAGCTGCAAAGCCTGTACAAGAATTGACTTGTGCTCACATCTTGACGTAAAGGAGAACGGTATTGTACATAAACAATGCCGTAGTATGCTCGGATTTAATACTATATTCATTATTATCCACATTGCGTTATCCTTGCATCATTATTGTTATCTCCACTAATCCACCTTGTACTTTTGCCGTGAGTGATGCGTACCAACCATGTCTGAATTTCAAGTATTGAGCACTATGACCTCATTTGTTTACATCTTTTCTATGGGAGTGCAGGTGGAATGTCTTACTTGTGGACAATGTATTCTTGCCCTTGTGTGCTAGTGGCAGCATTTGACTTTGTGTGGTGGTTGCTCTTTTCATGGCGATGAATTAGTCAATCGACAGAGGCCTGTCTGCATGCCATATTTTCAACTTCGCAATATATCTGTTCAAACCTGTATTTGAGACTAATGCACAACAGATATACTGGCATTTACTGGTACAGTGTATTTGTACTATGAATACTTGTTTAGTGGTATTATTAATATCCTAAGTACTACAATACTAGTCCGCTAGTTCATTTTAGGCATTGGTTTCATTTTTTGTTTGGCTATTTTCACATGCCATTCCATTGCCACAGCCACAACTTGATGTGCCAAAATGATTTTAAGCCATAGGGATAAGAATGCAGCATGATGATGACCCACAACATGCAGTACTGCCGTGTGTGTTTCTTTCTGGATCTTTTGGTGTGTATCTATCAGAGAAATCAGCTGACATCTACGCATATAAAAAGTACTCCCTCCTTTTAGTTTTTTAGTCAACTTCTTTAACTTTAACGAAAATTTTAAAAAATAACATCTATAATATCAAATAAATAAACTATTAAATCATATTTCATAGTGGATTTAATAAAAGTAATTTAGTGTTACAGTTGTTAATATATATTTTTATAAAATTAATCAAAGTTAGAGAAATTTGATGTATAAAGAGTCAAACAACTTGTAATCTGGAAGGAGCAGTAGCAGAGTAGTTTTCTTGCCTTTTACGCGTTTATTTCGCGTGGGCGGCCTTGCCATCTCCTTCTAAGCATTGCTTTCACCACGCAAAGATCTCACTCTCTCAATAGAGTGCCTGCCTGACATCATACTGATGTCTGATCTGTGTAAAAAATTGCTTATGCTTCTACTTTCTAAGTCTCATGTAACTAATATATTATAAATCATTTTTTATTTTTTAAAAGTCAAACTTCTTCAACATTAATCACTTTTATAAAAATATATTAATAATTATAAGACAATAATGTGAGAAGAGGTAAGAGATTGCTAACATTGATTTGGAAGGAGACAATAAAAAAAAACTTAAAAGGATAGAATATATCTTTGGTCTTGAATAAGAGTGCACAGAGAATCTATTTATATGTCTGAACCTTAATTAATGTCTCATGATGGGTTTTAACTTTAGTCTACTCTAACTTGCTTAGGATTTAAAGACTTTGTTGTTGTAATAATTACACCATCAAATTAGTTTAATTAAATCAATCATTAAATTTATTTTAATAGTATATTTATTTAATATTATAAATATTAATATATTTTTATGTAAACATTATCACCGTGGAAGAAGTTGACTTTAAAAAAGGCAAAATATTTATGATATGAAAAGGAGGTAGTATTTAATTAGCATCATTGGATGATTTGGATTTTGGATGGATGGATGACTACCAAGCTTGTGTCAGCACATATAAGATGAATCATATGAATGACTTTCTGATGCTCTATACCATGAAGGACACTAAATCAACGGATAAGGATTTCCCACCATGTCTTGAAAAAAAAGATCCCACCATGCATGGTTCTATACAGTTGCTTGATTTTTCCATTGTTATCTCAGAAAAATATGGGTCAATCATTGCGCAGCAAGTTTCAACCTACGTGAACTCGCGAAGTACACCCGTGTAAAAGATGTGGTTGAGTAAACTTATGGATGGAAAATGGATAAAATACCTATAGATATGTCTATATTTATAATTGACTTAAGAAAAACATAAATATATCTAAACATGTACCCACATGGTTATTTCATATCTAGTAAGAGCTACAACTGTACCTATGTAGTATCTAATGCCTTTCATATCTAGTAAGTACCTATACTTGTTAGGATATTTATATCTATGTATTATTTGATACCTACTCATTCTAGTTCCATAAAACAAGTCGTTTTTAACTTGTATCAAGAGTTACTTAAAACAAATTATTTTGTATTTTATTGTGTATTTTGGATGTCTATATCCCTGATGGTATACTACTTCCTCCTTGTCCTCGTGTTGTCTTTACTCTCATACTGTATTTAATAAAGATAAATAAAAAAAATACATACTAATTGATTACTTTTAGTATCTGAAATCACGTCAAAACAATTTGTTTTTAGAAATTGGAGTAAGCAGTAAGTACTCGTCAACGAAAGACAGGGGAGTCAGTGTCCTTCGCGCAAGACAGGGAGTCAGGGTCCTTAGAGACAGGAGAAGATCAACGACGCGTAGGACACGATATGGGACAAGGGTGGTCGGAGGCACATGGGATGAGGTCACGAGGGGACGGAGACAACGCGTGAGAGGCAGGATTGGGGATGTTAGGGGCATCGTTGATATGTTTAACGGTAGGGCATTACTGCTACTATTTTTTATCTGATGGGTGTTTTTTTATTTTTTATATGTGTGTATCAATATCTTTTCATACATGTTTCTAAAAGAACTTTTTTTTATCTCTAAGTAAACTCAAAAGCAAACTTGGCTAAAACTTTATTCCCAGCACCAACAGTTATTACCTGGCTGAAAGGGTGTCAACAGCATCCACAATAAATGTATGTGTGGATGCATCTGCTCAAAGTTGCAAAAACTGGAGAAGACTTCAAGTGGACTTGGACCAAGACCAGCTCTCCATCATGCATAATTGCATATGTCCTAGCGTTGGGTTCATAAAGAGTACATGGCTAGCAGCTAACTACCAGCTCTGTTTTATATTATAATTCATTTAATTTTTTAAAAAGTTAAACTTTTCAAATTTAACCAAATTTAAATAAAAATAATTAACATATATGATATCAAATAAATATACTATTAAAACATATTTTATGGTCTTTATAATTAAACTAATCTAGTATTGCAATTGTTCATATACTTTTATAAAATTTGATTAAAGTTATAGAAGTTTGATTTATCTAAAAATTAAACGCCTTATAATTGTTCTGTTCTTGATATGGACCGGCCGACTGTAATTAGCCGTGTCACCGACGCACTGCATCTTCCAGCACGTACAATCTCATCCACGATATCCTTGCCTATCTCGATGACGCGTATGCATTAAGGATTACATATTAGAAATTTGAAAGATTAATTTTTTTTCTAGGAAATGGCGATGAAGAAATCATATCGTTTAGATGCTTTATAACCGTCACAAACGGATGAATTAAATATTAGAAATTAGAAATATTGATTTTAAAAAAATTCCTAAGAAATGGTGACGAAGAAAGTTTCTGAAGAAATTATAACGATTAGATGCTTGAAAGCGTACCTATGATAATTTATAATCCATCCTTATTATGAAAATGTTGTGTTCCTATACATTGATTACTAGCCAGTGAGGGCACAGTGAAATCACTGTGAGATGCAGATGCAAAAACATATCATGCTTAGAGCTGATCTAATTATATTTAGCCAAGCATTTAATTTTTTTTGAAGAATTTTATAACAATTTGATAAAAAATCAATAAAAACAAGGAGTTAGAACTTAGAAGTGAGGCCTTAAGGCCGCACATCTCTATCTGAACCCTTCATCCCTGTAGTAACCTAATGGTCATTAATTAGTAGGACCAGCATCTGTAAACCTGCAGTGATGCCTAAGGCAAACAACGTGTAAATTCCTCGGATTTTTTTCACTGTTTGACGTTAACTTTTGAGGCTTTAAATTGGGAGTCTAGAGTCTTGGGGGGCAGGCACATCGCCAGCTGTTGAACGAAGACCATGACTACATCGACATCTGAAATTCAGCTGCGTCGTGTCGATTCAGTAGTTATCGGTAAACAAAAAAAATGAAGTGTGGCTGCTAATTTGTCCATTAACGTTATTATATTATGATATGTTTGGTATATCCTCAATGATATATCCTAAATTTAAATCTATGGATCTAGATTCTATAAAATCTAGAGTTATACGGAAAAAATATTTGGTTAGATTAAAAAGATCTAGATTCTATAAAATCTAGAGTTATACGGAAAAAATATTTGGTTAGATTAAAAAAATCCCCTTTTCTCTTACCACTATGCTCCACCGACCACTATACCTGCCTGCCGCTAGTGGCGGCTCCAGGATTTTTTTCATGGGTGTTCCTATTTTATATCCTAAAATTTCATAACACCATAAACTCAAAGCACAATACGATTTTTTTCTTCAAAATATGACAAATATAACATTTACATCTCATAATATCATAAATCCACTAGAATCGACACTTAAAACAAAAATTTACAAATTTACAATATAAATAGTCTCGCATAATTTATACAAAATATTATTCAATGCAACTTAAATTAGAAGGACATTAATCACATTTATAGGCTAGAGGGGTTGGAGGCGGCCGACGGGGTATGGGCGGAGGGGTGAAGGCACCGATGGGGCGTGGGCGGAGGCAGCCGGTCGCATGGGTGTGGAGGCGGTTGATGCCCGACAGGGCACGAGGGCTGGGGAAGGAGCCGAGGAGGTGGCTGGTGTTGCGCCAGCGCGTGGGGGTTGAGGCGACCGACGTAGCGTGCCGGGCGCAGCCACATGAGGGTCGAGACGGCCGACGCAGGCAAGGCATGGGGGATGGGGCGGAGCGCGGCCTTGCAAGTGTGTCGGTCGGCCGAGGATGAAGGTAGCAGTTACGTGTGGGGCGGAGGCATTAGCGGCACAGGGGGTGGAGTCATTGCGCGTCGAGCGTGGGGAGCAAAATATTTGTGACCTAACGCCTAGGAATAATGGGCAGTGAGTTGATTTAAAGGTCTATTAGACCAAATTTTGGGGTAGTCTAGGATCCACCTAGACTACCTCTTGGAGCTGCTCATGCCTATCGCTGGCCCACATGCCCACCTACCATCATGCACCGCTGGCCAAAGGTACAAATGCAGCAAATAGTGGAGAGGGGAGGAGAAACGGTATGTTCAATATCAATTCTAGGTAATTTCTTCAAACTTATTGGATCTAGAGCTATGAAGTGACCGACAGGTAGGTCCACCTCCAGTATACAATTTTTGAAGCATATCTACCTAGATCAACTCTATTTTATTTATATCATATCTATGATCGTTTGGTACTGAAAGTGTATCTGGTGTATCTAGGCTCCTAGTTAATTTTGATGTATTAATGGCAATAGTAATAAAAAACTTTGTGCTCAAAGGAAAAAAATTTGAAAGCTTTTTGATCTTTTCAAACTCAAATCAGAAATTTCCAGAATGCCCGGATGTTCCGGTCTGGTTCGGAACTTCCAAAAATGTGGTTCTGTTTCTGAGTTTTATGAAGGTTGGAACTTTTGAACTAGTCCAGATGTTCCAAAAATATAGTTCTGTATCGACCTATTTTTATGCCCAAAACCTCCAAACTAGTACGGGTGTTCTGAAATTGTTCCTTTGTATGAAATTATTTTTGAGCCCGGAACCTCCAGATTGGTCCGGATGTTTCAAAAAGATTGTTTTACTTGGATTTATTTTTGAAGTCAGAAGCTCCTATTTAATCCGAAACATCTAGGTTTTGAATCCTACAATATTTGGATTGGTCCAAAACCTCCGGGTGAACATTTACAAAATATCCATCAAACGACCACTTTGTGAGTAAGGGGTATAAATACCCCCCTCACCCATTTTTGTTGATAGAACATTTTTAGCAAAATTCTTACTCATTTTTCACTCTCTCCGAAGCTGATCTTAAGCAAATCTTTATGATTTTCTTTGAGAGTGCAACACAAAACTTTTTGCAATCATCTTGTTTGATATTCTTGCAAGTTTTTGTGTGAAGGAGTTCTTTAGTTTTGTTGCAAAATCTTGGGCACACGGAGTTTGGTCCTAGCAATCTCTCAACGGATTTGTTATTCTCAGAGGTACTACCTCCTAGATGGCTAGGGATTGATTCGTGAGCACCTAAGCGATTGTGGTGTGCCCAGAAAATTTGTACATGCTCTACCTTGGGTTTGACGAGGTAACTAATGGAAAACTAAGCTCAATCTTCATGGTCGCTTGGTGAAGAAAGGGTTGAGAGAGATCCGGCCTTTGTGGCTCCTCAACGGAGACGTAGGATCGTTGAATCCAAACTCTGGGAAACATCCTCATGTTCATATCTTGCTTGTTAGCCTTTAACTCATTATTGCTTGATCTACTTGCTCATTGCTTGATCTATATATTTCTGTGTAAAAGTTGTTGCTAGCAATCATACTCATACTTGTATTCATTTAAATTGTTAGCTAGATTTTATTCTATATCTGTTTGTAGATTTTCTGGAGTGCCCGAAACTTTCGGAGCATATCGGAACTTCCGGACCATACCGGAACTTCCGGACCTCAGAGCATCCGATATTTCCTCTGGACCTCGGAGCATATGATATTTCCTCTGGAGCCTGAAAAATCCGGACCCTGGGAAATCAGAACTAACAGTTTTTGAAGAATTTTTCAGATTATCTATTCACTCCATCTAGACAACTTTCATGTACAACTTCAGCTCCTCCAGACTAGAATCCAGGAGTTAGAGCCCTGCAAAATACACTCGTAGTTTTTGTTCTTTGGTAACCATTTGGAGATAGAAAGTTTATGGTTAATTTCCATCTTTAAGAGAGTTCTCACCGATTACTTTGTCAACACACATGGTTTCTTTAGTGTGACAAATTAATAATTTGCACCATATATGTATATGACATGTGGTTTTATAACCTACGGTGTAACAATAAAGAATGACAAATCATTAAGTGCCTCTTCAAGGAGTGTCGAATGATCAAAATTTCCCCAAATGATGCATCAAATTGGAAGATACATGTCTTGTGGTCATTTCTAAACACTTAATTGCGTCCTATACGATTTATACCTTTTTAGTATTCAATACAGTGTTTTCAAGTCGATCGACTTGTTGATCGGCTGACTAATATAAGGCCTTTAATTCGGCATAGCCCAGCCTAATATATGGAAGTAAAGTGCTAACCCTAGCAACCACCAGCCAAGCGATATTTTGCCTCTACACCTGCTGCTGCCCTCCTCTTTTTGCATGAGACAGGACTCAGGAGGACCACACATGGTGGTGGCTTCCCTCCACCCTCTCCACCGTGCTGCCACCCTCCTTTACTCTGTTGTCACGTGCTGTGGCTGCACCCGTCCTCTGTTCTATTGCCACCCTCCTCTACTCTGTCGTCACCCTCATGTAGTCCTCTGCCTATCGCCACTATCATCGCTGCTGCTGTTGCTCCCCCTTACTACCACCACCATGACACCACCATCATTTGCTCTGTGCCATTGCCATCGTGGATGCTGCTGCTCGCCCTGTTGCCGCCCTCTCTACCATATGACATTGCGCCCTTGCCACTTAGAAAGATGAGCAACTCGAATTGTAACTAATCTATGACTAGTTGACTAGTCGGTACCCTTACAACTAGGCTCAATTATATGATTTGAAATCATTGGTTCAAAGAGTTAATTACTTAGAAGAATGTAGGCAAATGTTTTAACCTCAGTAACAAAAATTATTTTATTATTATGCAAAAATAGATTGTGCACATCTTCAGAATAAAATCATTTTGAATAAATTGTTCTGATACATATGTTCACAATTTATCAATTTGTAAGTGAGATGAACTACCTATTTCAGGGCCCTAAAGGCCATTTAGGGCAGGCTCCTATTCTTAAGTAAATAAGAGCATTTTCAAGAGAACCCCTGAATTTCATCATCTAAATCTCTATATAAGTTTCCTAAATCCTAACCTTGATCTTTTTAAAGTGGACCACCTAATTAATTGCTCCTTCCTTCGGTCTCTCCTCCTCCCTTGGGCACCCAAACCTTCTATTTCTATTTCTTTTCTATTTCCACATATTCTACATGTTTACTCTATATTTCACCCTATAATTGAAACAACAATAATCTAATGCATAGAATTCAACCAAATTCAAATCCATCTTTTTAAACACCCTGATTAAAAAATTTCAACATGAAAATAATAGCAAATATCATGCAAACATGATAAGTAGTTCTGACAACATAGTGACACATAGATCATCAACACAATCAAACATAGTGCAACGACAAAAGGATCAACTTGAGCTCATGTTGGCACCATTGCCATCTCCACCAATCTCACCACAAAAGCTGCCACTACTACCACCGAAGCCACCACCAATTTCTCACAACAATCACAAATTTTGAATTATAATGAACAATCAATCTTTGGGATGACAACATAGATGGATGACATCGAATACGGGGCAGGGAGGTGTCAAGGGTGGTGGCGGATGATACTGGGTGGTGTCGAAGGAGTGGTGGTGCTCACAGAGCTCAAGGAGGCAGAGGCGGCGCCGAGCGGTGGCACAGATCCAATCGAGGGCGTTGGAAGGCATGGACAAACGGAGTGGTGGAGGAGCAGGCATCGGAGGGAGGGAGGAGAATACATATTAGGAAATGTCCTTTCCACTTGCGGTGAATGGTAGATAGGGGATTGTAGTTACCAACTTGGTAATCGTGGTTTTTAGGCTAACCGCTAGTCGACGGTTAGTGGTAGCTGAACTATATATCACCAAACTAAACTACTAAAAGTGGTAACTAGACTGTGAAAGGATCATTTAAGGCTTAGAGAAGGGTGAATATGTGGTTTAAAACTTAATGCAGAATTGTGAAACAAAAGATCAAATATTCTAGCATAAGTCAGATATTCTAACTTGTATCGAAAACCCCAATACAATTCAAATATTCTGATGTAGAAAGAATATTATAGCTAAATAATGATTACCATGAGTAGATCTAGTTAATACAAGTAAAGACACACACAAATAACTACCAGATGAAGAGGGCAACACGAGGTAATGAAAAGAGAGAGATATCAACGAACTTTAGAGACGTGTTCTTTTCTCTCGAAGTTTAGATCCTTAGGGGATCATAAATCTCTGTTGAGGATCTCATAAAGAGTCATGTCTTTTTTAACCCTTTTCTCTTGATGTTACATAAAACACTCACCTTCCACCACCAGCATCTCTTTTTTTTTTGAGGTGAGATTCGATCGTTACAAACTTTTCTAAGCTCACCATAAGTAGATCGGTAGTTGTCGGTGTTTTGGGATTTTGGGTCCCAATCCCACGTGCCTAGGACGACATAGCATCATATCATCTATTCATCGAGTTCGCTGCATTCGGGTGTGACCAAGACCTCGTGGGAAGGTTCTCAACGTTTAGACGATTAACACTACATTGGGCACTACCAAGTCCTAAGGTCCTCTGGGGCCTTCTACTCTTGAATGGGTAGTCTAGGCTACCTAGGCTTTGGTGACGGGATATCAGTGCTTGGTCTAGTT
>KE372687.1:180350-209353 GCA_000418225.1 Zizania latifolia | reverse complement strand
AGGGTTATGTGGATCTCGCGTGGGGTGGAGGGGGTTTTGGGGTTTAGATCACGGGTTTGGGGAGGGTTCACATGCGGGAATTGGGAGAGTTGGCGGTGCGAATTTGGTGATTTGATGTGTTTGTGCTCACGGTTTGGTGATTCGGTCGGAGATTCGCTGATGAGTTGTAGGTTCGGGTGTGCGCATCTGTGCGAGTGGCTTCTTTTGGGGTTCCTAGTTGGAGAATTGATGTGATAGATCGCGCAGTAGATTTTAGTTTGTGTTGATACTTAGTATGCCAGATCGATAGTCAGATTTTAGTGGTTTTACTTGGATTTTGGGTTTCAGTGCAGCCTGTTGCGAATTGCAGATCGATTTAATTTTCTACGATTATTTTCTGCTAGTACTCCTTCAAGGTTGATGCTTTATGCTTGTGCACGCTGCTGTGTTATCTGATAATCTGGATAAAATTTAACTAGTGCTAATTCTCAATGTGTCTCAACTTGATAAAATCAAATTTGCAGGTGTGGACATTGCAAGAAACTTGCTCCGGAGGTATGCTTCTATATTGTTGGATCCCTTCCTCATCAGCACATTCTTGTGCTAATTTGTTTGTTCTCCTTCATTAAGTTTCTCCATGTGATCTGTTACAGTATGAGAAAGCTGCCCAAGAGCTAAGCAAGCATGATCCACCGATTGTTCTTGCTAAAGTTGATGCCAATGATGACAAGAACAGGCCGCTTGCTACCAAGTATGAGGTCCAGGGCTTCCCAACTCTCAAGATATTCAGGAACCAGGGGAAGAACATTCAGGAATACAAAGGCCCAAGGGAGGCTGAAGGCATTGTTGAGTACTTGAAGAAGCAGGTTGGTCCTGCGTCCAAGGAGATCAAGTCACCAGAAGATGCAACAAGCCTCATTGATGATAAGAAAATCTACATTGTAAGATCTCAATCAAATATGACTTTTTTCCCAACTTGTGTTTTCAGTTGTTCAACTGTTCATATTTTAAAATTGGATGCTAACTTGAATTAACAATTGAAATTTTCAGGTTGGAATCTTCGCCGAATTGAGCGGCACTGAGTTTACAAACTTCATGGAGGTTGCTGAGAAGCTGCGATCTGATTATGACTTTGGACACACATTGGATGCTAACCACCTTCCACGCGGTGATGCTGCAGTGAAGAGGCCATTGGTTAGGCTATTCAAGCCATTTGACGAGCTTGTTGTTGACAGCAAGGTTATACTCTACTATAAAAATCAAGTTTCATTTTTAACTATTTTTGTGTTATGTATATGGCCACTGATAAATTTCCTACAGTTTATTAAACGTACTACCTATAGTAGATGGCATTGTTTTTTCAATTGTTGGTGATGAAGCAACTTTGGTATATTTTGCAGGATTTTGATGTTGCTGCTTTGGAGAAGTTCATTGATGCTAGCAGCACCCCAAAAGTTGTTACTTTTGACAAAAACCCTGACAACCACCCTTACCTCCTGAAATTTTTCGAAAGCTCAGCTACCAAAGTAAGTGCTTGACATTGATTGCTCTCGGAAAGCTCAATGGCTATTTATAGTTTTATATCAGCTGACAATTGTCCATTTTGGTTGATTTATATTGTAACCATAGTCAGCTTAAATGTTTGTTGGTCGTGTTATCAGAGACTGCTTAGACTGGAATATCTGATGCTCTTCTACCTTTATATATTTACAAAAATCCTGATTATTAAACCATAGCGGCTAAAAATTGTTCTTTTTTAATAACGCATCATGCCAGTGAATTTCAGTTGTTGACTACTGACCCGTTATGGCATTATATGCAGGCTATGCTCTTTTTGAACTTCTCCACAGGACCATTTGAGTCCTTCAAGTCAGTTTATTATGGTGCTGCAGAGGAGTTCAAGGACAAGGAAATTAAGTTCCTCATTGGTGACATTGAAGCCAGCCAAGGTGCCTTCCAGGTTTGTTTCTTCACTTTCTCGTAATTTTCAAACCATTATTAATGTTCTTCATGCTAACATTAAATCTACTGAATTACAGTACTTTGGGCTGAAAGAGGATCAGGTACCTCTCATCCTCATTCAGGATGGCAATTCCAAGAAATTTTTGAAGTCACAGGTTGAGCCTGACCAAATTGTTTCTTGGTTGAAGGAGTACTTTGTAAGTAACTTTTATACTTCAAAATCTAACTGTGACTATTTGTTTCAATATATGAATTTGGGCTATCTGTTTTACCTATGCAATGTCTCACAAAACCTATTTCTAGGATGGTAAATTGCCACCATTCAGGAAGTCTGAACCTATTCCTGAGGTCAACAACGAGCCTGTTAAGGTGGTTGTAGCTGATAACGTCCATGATGTGGTCTTCAAGTCTGGCAAAAATGGTATACTTTGTTGTCCTCATTAATTTTTTCAATAAAATTATTTAGTTCTTTATAGTTTCTAGTAATACTCTGAGTGACTGATTCCTTGGTCAAAACAAGTTTGACTATTTATTCTTGTCATTTATCACTGTTCCAATGCCTCTATACGATTTGTCTCATTTATTTACCATTTTCTGTTTCAGTCCTTGTTGAATTCTATGCACCATGGTGTGGGCACTGCAAGAAGCTAGCGCCTATCTTGGAGGAGGCAGCTAAGGCGCTTCAAAACGATGAGGATGTTGTCATCGCTAAGATGGTAATTTCTCCTCTCTGTTGTACCATCAGTTTTGGGTACATTATTCATCAAGTGGGATTTCTTATTTCCTATCCAAGGTGCAATTTATATAACTATTTTGGTACCTTGTATGTGACCTTATATGCAGGATGCGACTGCTAATGATGTGCCCATTGAGTTCGATGTTCAAGGTTACCCCACCATGTACTTTGTCACCCCCAGCGGAAAGATGGTTTCCTATGACAGTGGTAGGACGGCCGACGAGATTGTCGACTACATCAAGAAGAACAAGGAAACCGCCAGTCAGCCTACTGAGAAGGCAGATTTGGGCGCAGCCGAGTCTGTCAAGGACGAGCTCTAAACAAGGTTTCCGTTGATTTTGTGTTGACAACTGTTTCACCGTGAAATTCCATGTTCACTAAGATAAAACTGCTATTGATTTGCAGGGAGTAGGAGGCATGGATGCTTGTGGCTGTAGACATGGAGACGGGACCTGAAGCTAACATGTTTGACAGCTCCAACACCAGATTTTGCCAAGGGAGTTCGAAGATGTTACAGAGAGTTGAGAGGGATCGTTGATGTTTCGGCAAGTCTTTGCCCCATCGAGAACAATCAACCCTGGTACCCTGTTAATTTATCCCCATGCAAAAGTGATGGTCGGTAGATAGGGTTTTGGACAGGTTGAATCAATAAAGCTGCCTCGCTGCATCTCATATATCTGGTTGCGTTTGCTAATCCAATAATGATGCATTGTGTCTGCGACCTCTTTGGCTTTTGAATGCTTGGTTTGGATGTCGGTATTGCGCTAAAATATAATTGTCGTAGATGAACATGCTTGGTGCAGCGCAAGTGATAATTTTTGGCCCTTGTTTAGCATCATCGACTATTGTCAAAACATGATCGTTGGTGTGGTGGTTGCTTATGGCCTGTAAGATTGAAAGTAAGAGGCGAGGAGCGTCAAGAAAATAGCTCTGGGCTTGTGTGAAGCACTACAAAGATGCATCTTTTGACTAGCATTTTCACTTAAATGAAAACTGTAGCGAGCTGAATAGTAGGGTTGAAAATAATTTGGATAGTTTTCGTCTGAATCTATTTTTATGGATTTCTATTTTTATGGATTTGGATCTCAATTTTTGGTTTTGGATATAGATTTAGATTTGGATTTCTACGGAATATAATATCATTGGTATTTGACGGATTCAAATAATTCAAATAACTCTAGATTATCCGAAATTAAAGGTCCATCAAGTCTAGTACTTATAACCGATTAATCCACTTTAGGATTCATGTTCCAGAATTTTGCTAGTGCTCTGCCTCATTCATGTAGTCTTGTGCCCAGGGGCTAGGTCTGACCCGTCGAAGCCTCGGCCGACGCCCCGTCGCCGCCACGACTTGCCCCTAGCTGGCGTCCCGTCCCGTGCCTTGCCGTAGCCCAGGACGTGCGCCCGGCCGCTGCCTGGACCTGCGCCCCACTGCCGCCCCGTCCCGCGCCTTGCCGCAGTTCCAGCCGTCGCTCGGCCGCCGCCTGGACCTGCGCCCCGGCCTGCGCCTCCCCGCAGCCCCGACCCCACCCCATGCTGCTAGCAGAAGGAAAGGAAGAAAAGGAAAGAGAGAAGAAAGAGGAATGGGTGAAGAGAGAAAAAGAAATAAGAAAAATAGAAAAATGAGATAAGAAAAGTTTTTTTTTTAGAAATTGATATCTTTTCAAATGTTTTAGAATTAAAAAACTTCTAAATTTCATCTAGGATTTTAAAAAATAGGATCTTTTTTGAAATCAGATACACGTATTTTCGAATTTCAAAAACTTCTAAATTTTTTAAATCGAATACAAGTATTTTAGAATTTCAAAAACTTCTAAATTTTTGAATTTGAAATTGGATACAAGTATTTTCTCTAGGATTTTTTTAAAATGGGATCTTTAAAAGATTTTAGAATTCAAAAAACTTCTAAATTTGAAGAATATTTGTTATCTACTAGATAGTTTTCTTGTTTCGATAAATATCCGTAACCGTATTTGTATTCGATCCGTATTCGCTCCATATTCGTATCTGATAGCATCCGTATCCGAAATATCCGAATCCAAAAAAATATGAAAAATGATATGATATCACTAATATCCATTCTATTCGTTTTCATCCCTACTGAATACTCCCTCTTATTTGTTTTGTACTTGTGCATAATAATTAAGAAAATTAATTGTTATTTTCTTTTAGTCGTTTTTGACACAGGAATTAAGAAAGTCACTCTTATTTACTATATTTCCTATATGTTTTGCCTATCATTTATTATGTCTTAAAAATGTGAGTTTTTATTTATAAAAGAGGTACTTCCTCCGTCCCATAATATTATAATTTAGGATTGAATTTGATATTTTATAGAACAATTTATACTATAAATATTAAATTTGGTTCTAGTTACAATATTATAGAACAGATAGAGTAGCATTTATTTAACACGGAAAAAACATTTATCTAAAACGATTTATATTCGAGAAGAATTTAGAAGTCTAAAATGACTTATAAAATGAATCAGATTGAATATTTATAAAAGGAATCCGATTGAGTTTTGTAGCATGGTCAGGACTCAGGACCAAGTCCTTGTAGCTTGGCAAACGCAGGTCACTGACTTGTGATTACCGGCAACCTCAGGCTGTTTTTCAACGATTACCATTTGGCTATATTCTATAATTATATTCTCCCAGTGATTGAGAAATTAATTGTGGTCGTCAACATTGACAGCGCTTAAGTTTCGTGTCATCGTCAAGTCAAATTGAATATATATGCCCCTCCTTTAAGAAATTGACATAACATTTTGCTGGAATGCAGGAATAGCGATGAGGTTTGGTTGTATTAACTAGATTGGTTTTAATGACCGTATATATCTCGTTGGAGAGAGATATACTTTTCCAAGTGCAATTCAAATTCAGTATTGATTTTCATTTTTATGAAATATTTTATTACATAACAAAAGTTATAGGGGTTGTTTGGTTTGTAGCCAAATTCGACTATACCAATTTTCTTGTTTTGTTGACAAAGTTTCTAAAATTACCGAGGTTTGTTGTGGAACGAAATTTTAGTGATATTTGAATTGCTATATTATGACAACAACAACGGATCTCAAACAAGTTGAGATATGTTACAGTTAAAACCCAATAGGACCTTTAATCAAGGTTCAGAGATTTAGGCACATGAATAACTTTTCTCTGTGCATTTCTATTCGAGGCTAAATCTTTAGAAATATTTCATCCTTTTAAGTCTCTTTTTATTATCTACTCTCAAGTTAATTTCGGTCTTCTCATGTTCCCCTCACATTATTGCCATGCCTCACACATTGAATTGCTATCTTACCAAAATTAAAATTTGGTGTTACCAAAATTTGTCATGAAACATGCACATATATGCAGTCAGGCATTAACCACTCCAAAGAACGCCTGGTATCATATTTGAGCAAGATCAACCTTTTGATCATGTTTGTAGATTTATGATTAAATGTGATTGTGCTTTGCAAAGAATTCTCAACCTCCTAACCTAATAAGTTGGTGACTTGGATTTATGATGTGTACTCCATTGCACAATTAACATGGATATAATTATATAATTGATCACACATGATCTCCCACCCCATCTTTGATCATTACTAAAACCTAAATTTGCATTGGCAGAGTACAAACCACTTGCTTATGGTGTATGTTCGTGTCACCTTTTTAGTGAAGGTGCACCAATTCATTTTTTTCCTCTCAAGCAAAGGTCCCACATGCATCCCTCCTCCATCCATGCATCCATCCTTGCAAGTCAATCAATAAGTTATTGCTAGTTGGCACTACATCCAATTCAATGAACTGGCCAAAAGCCCCAAAGGAAGTTTGGTTGGTGCAAAAATGCCAAATCAAAATATTGCTAGGTGATTTGCTCTACCACACATATAAATTTGTAATATTTGTTCTTTTATCTTGTATGTATATGGCATATAGCCTCTAAGCCTGATTATCATACACATATGAGATACGACAAAAAGCAGAAGAGGAAAAAATTATATGCAAGATTGCTAGGTGCATGGAGCCATGGAATAGTATACCACATATCCTCTTGCTTCACTCATCTCCTTCCTTCCTTTGAAAAAATCTTGCCTACCCCTCCAAGAAACCCTTTGCATTGCTACCATGCAAATGGCCAAATTGCACCACATAAAAGTGATCACCAATTCACGATTTGGTTGTTTGATTCTTCCATTGCTTGTATGACGACGATGAGATGCCTAAGGCCTGGTGGTCGCCGGAGATGCCCGCTCCTCGGCGGCGACACGGCCGCCTTCTGCGCCTCGCTGGTGGACGGGCTCGAGCACCTCGAGAGCACGTTGCGTGATGATGGCGGCGGCGGCGGGTCGTCGGTGTCGATGAGGTGGTGCGCCGACGCCATGAGGATGGTGAAGCGGATGCAGCGGGAGCTGCTGGATATCTTCAAGAAGGCCGACGTGCCGGTGGGTGATGTTTCTTACGGCGGCGGCGGTGACGGCGACGGGGAGTGCTGGTTCGAGCACTACATGCAAGAGACGGCGGCGCTGCTGGACTTCTGCAACGCGTTCAAGTCCGCCGTGTCGCGGCTGCACCGGTACTGCATGGTCGTCGACTTTGCCGCGCAGGTCGGCTGCGCCGCCGCTGCCGTCTCGCTCGTCGCGGACCACCAGACCGGAGCCTCCGCCGTTCATGGCGGGTGGCTGGAGGAGACGGACGACTCGACGTCGTCGGCCGTCCGCGGCAGGCTGTCCGACGTGAAGGCGGTGGTGAGCGAGACGGAGCGGCTAGGGAGGAAGATCATGTCCACATCCAGCATCACCAGCGGCGCCGGCGGCATGGTCGTCGTCATGCTCGTCGCCAAGATCACCATGGCCGTCGTGTCAATGTTCGTGCTCCAGGCTCTCACCTCACCTATCCCCACCGACGCCGATGGCGGCCGGTGCACCCTCGGCTGCGCCGCCGTCCCGTTCCCGGAGCTCCAGTCATGGCGCGAGTCACTGTCCGTGATCAACGACCGTTTCCCGAGACCGGCGAGCGTCGCCGAGCACGAGAGGGTGGCCATGGTGGTCAAGGCCATGATCAATGCCAAGATGGAAGGAGAAAAGAGGACTGTCCAAGAAGATGACATGATGAGGCATGTGGAGCTTCTGAGGACAAGGTCAGTTGAGCTCAGGGAAGGTGTGGAGATGTTTGATTGTGTTTTGGATGAAATCTTTGATGAGGTGATCAAGGGGAGGAGTGAGATGTTGGGCATCTTCAGGGACAAAGCCCTGACATTGAGTTGAATTTTTAGCTGTAGCTTCTGAATTAACCCTTTTACAATCTGGAAACCTACAAGATGTAACTGGGTGGATGCTAATTGAGTGATCAGCTGGATTTGTTTTTGTTGAGGGTGTAGAGTTTCTTGTAACGTGTAAGCGTGTTTGTGAAGATGCCTACATTTGTTCTCATTTGGTTTGTAACTTGTCTGACAGTGTAATTTACTGATCAATAAAAAACTGATGTTGTTCAGCTATATATTTCATATCTGCAAAAGAGTCTCAACCAGATGGAATTTCTCAATAATTCTCATCTATATTGCATTTGACACAGGATGATGTTCAAATAGGGCTAACCAACACAACACAAAACCAAACACAAACACAAAGGAAGCCTGGATATTCTCCAAATTCAGACAAATTTTTTGCTAGTTTACTATCAGAGGAAATGACACAATGTTGTTACCTGTTGTAGTATTACATTTCAGTAAGACCATTGAGTATTACATTGGAATCATGTCTTTACTTCGTAGTTCTTCTAACAATTGTATGATACACAGCGGATAAACAGTTCTGAGAGTTCATGTCCCAGATCACCCCAAAAGAATGAACAAAACTTTACCAAGAGCAACAAGAACTTGCGAAAATAAAAGAGCTATCATTCCCTAACCCGCCTTTGTCAAGTGCAAAATAGAAAGGCCGCAGGAATTAGTCTGCAGGATCATAGAGTAAAGGGGTACAATATCTTGAGACCATATATTAAGCATAAATTCCTCGACAGGGGCATCAATCTTGACAGTGGATAGTCATGTGCCATCCTGAGCTATATTAAGATGAAATCCTAAAGCTTTCTTGTACCCCCAATCCTGTGAAAGAATCTGTCATCTTGTTAGTTGCGGACTGCTGCGTCTCTCTTCTGATCGATGATGGAATAGCTTTGCTATTGACCGCCTCTCACAGTCCTGAACAGTTATAGAATAATGTGTAAATTAAATTCAGCACGGCTGAGGTCAAACTATGATAATCCACTATACCCACCTTAAACATATTGAGGTGAAATGGCTTCTCCGGATTCATTCTTCTAAGCTTCAAATATGTATATGCAAAGCTAAGCTGGTCACGAGGTGTGAATCGATCAACCTCGTTGAACCATAAGCATGAAAATAAGTTGGACATTGGTGTGTGTTCCCTCACGATAAAAGAACCTTCTGGGACATCTGTACAATGTTTTTTTTTTAAAAAAAACTTTAGGTCAAAATTGCTTATACACTAGCAATATACTAGCTGGTAAGAGACCAAGAGAGCATACAGCTTGGTAGCAGCTTGTTGGGATTCAATGGATTGAACCTTGTTAGTCCATCTTCCTGATAAAACTCAAACTGCTGATCAATTATTGTATGGTTGAACTTGTTCAGCTTTTTGTTCTGTGCCACCTCCTCCCAAACACAATGCCGATCATAATGATTGGAAATAGCATATTCATAACCATGCCGCCAGAGAAAATACTCTAGGATAAGGATAGGATCGTTTTGTAATCGCAATTTGCTGTCCAACCAGATTGAGAACCTGCCACGCGTAGTAATGTCCTTAGACATGCAGAAACAGGGTGGTACAACAGGCACAATAAATTTAAGGAGCATGTGAAAGCAGTATTTCCAGGATGCAAAGCTGAGCGAGCTCAAACCTCAGATACTTGAGCACTAACTACCCAATGAGCACATTCACCTAATATCAACATGATATGTTTTCTCAATCATATACTCATACTTTCTGGATAGACAGAATAATATATTGAAAGGAGCTGTTGTGTGCCTCTACGTATAATGTGGCACATCATATGATTATATGGAAATAAAGAAGATTTCTAATTTTATTTTGCTCAACTTGAAAGCACAAAAAATGCATATGGGAGTTAAGGAGGCCATTTGCACTAGTGATTCTAATGCAAACAGATAGAAGAGAATGAGTCAGAAACAGCATAAAAAGTACGTAGTATGCATCCATATGAGGCCAACATATATGAGATCATTGATACAGCTAAATTGAAGAGAACCAGAATTGCATGGACAGACACAATAAGGGCAACCTGGGTTTTGTCCTTGGAACAAGAAGGGGGTGGAAAACAGGATTTGGTGGCGGTACCAGTTCATGGCTTGTCACTAATCACTACTGGTACTTTCCTGGGAAGTTAGGGCTGGCCAAATTTTTTGGACATAAGTAGTAAGCAGTTGAGAGTTGCTGAGATTTCCATAGTTGTTTTTCTTGGGGGAGGGTAGTCACTGACTGGTTGAGTTCAGCAGGGGATTAAGAATGGCAGTGGCAAAGAAATATTATAATGTATTACATATAAAAAATACAATCACCATACATAAGTAAGAATCATTCATTTTTACCTTGATGATGGGAAAAGCCGATGTGCCAAAAATTTTGGTATTTTGCCAACTCTCCGCATGTCATTATAAGGCATATTCTCAATCAATATGATCTTCCATATACCGATGAAGCCCATATCATCCATTTTTTGGCCTTCAGATTGTAAAGTTTGTAATGTGATTTCATCCAAAAACATAGCAAAGCATACCGTCTTCTTTGATAGACTTGTGATCTGCACAGATATCATAGAAAGACATTCCTTAGAGATTACAGGATTTTTGTAATTTTAAATAAGCTCAAACCATCAATTTCTGAAGCATTTGAGACGATTATAGGAGCATTGGAATATGGAACGGAAATGTCAATAATTCTTTAACCTAAATATGGATAGTGTGGTTCAGGTGGTTTTGAAAAATTGCAAAAAGGAAACTATTTGATCATATGTCCATGTGCTACGGTACATCCAACAAAATAATCTGATGGCAGATACCATCATTGTAACTTTGCAGAAGGTTCGGTTGCATTTTACAAGCATATTATAGAAGTTGTATGTAACTTGACTAATACAGAAGTACCTAAGGTAAAATGAAGCTACTGAGATTATAAACTTTCTGAGACAAACCATGCAAAAACGACAGTTTTGTGATTACCAAAATATACAAAAGAACCTAAATAAATACATTGATATGAATGATTGATTATAACTTAAGCAAGATGGAGGAAGTAGAGTAAATTTCACAGTTTTTTTGCCCAGAAAAATAACATACCGTTTTGCCAAATGGAGTCCTCAGACGATCAGAATTTCCAAAGATGCAGGAGGATACAGCAATGTGGCATTTACTCATGTACTTTCTGTTATCCTCTGATATATCAAAACCAGTGCTTGTTCCATTAGGACCCTTAACAAAAGCACATTTTAACTGTTGGTCACGAGCTAAGTATGATTCCTCTCTTTCTTGTAGACTCTGGTGGCCAGCAAATCGTGGCTCCCAATCCTCTGATCCAACATGTTTTTCTTCAGCTTCTACATATTCCAAATTAAAACTAACGAATTTCTCATTTTTAGCAGGCTCGACAAGTTGAGCAGTGGAGTTCAGAAACCCCATTTCACAGGTTGAACCTGATTGTGTTTATTCAACTGATTAGACAACCATCCAGAATAACAGAGGATAGAAAAAAGGTTTGTTTGGGTACATAAAAAAAGACATGCTGTTAGCTTTTCACTAGAGATGTCGCCTATAAACAATGTCATATTTGATGCCAAGAATATTTTATTGAACACCAACTTACCAAACATATAAATCATATTGATAAGCATTGTAATCAAGATCACAAATATTTTTGGACTTGAATAGAATACTACACTAAATACAACATGATGTTTTTGCCCAGCTAACATTCTCAGTCTTTAAATACAAATTAATTAACCTGAAAAGGCCTAGTAACATAGCACTGGTCCCATATCCAAATGACAGCCTTTAATAAAAATTAATTAACAGGAGCTGATGAGCTATTTGATTTCTAAATCCAACAGCAAATCATGATGATGTTGTGGCACTAACATATTAGTTGCCAGTCTAAAATGTCCAAGACATCAACAACCAGTCCGTGCTATTCATGTTTTAAGATACCTAGCCATTAGGTAGCAATATGAATGTTATTATTCATGTTGTGGCATAGCTAATCACTTGGTACACTACAAAAGCTATCCATGTTGTTACATTGTAAGTAGGCAAAAGATACAATGGCTGAATGTCACATTGTCACCATATTCTTACAAGTCACTGCAGCAAGCTAGAACTACCTCAAAACACTACAGAAAGCTATAGAAGCAAATCAAGGGTTGACCTGAGTAGTATGATCAAAATGAATGTTAAGCTAAACAAGAAATCAGGTCTCTGAAGTCTGAATTCAAATATCCTGATTCTAGAATTTAATTTGATGGACAACTCACCAGACTTCTTACGCTTTGATTTCTTCTTTGACCCATGTTTCTTATCACCAGTCCCCGAAACCTTCTTTTGGTTGTGTCTCTCTAAGGCAATGCTTTCTTTACTCTCAGTGCTCTCATGACTGCTGTCACCGAGTTTCCTCCCTCCATCAAATGAATGATGCTGAGCGTCATCAAGATCATCCAGTGCATCAATGCCATCATCATACTCATCATCTGGATCAACCTCCCTGATCCCAGCACCTGCTGCTCCCATGGCAGCCGCCTCATACTGCTCCAGCTCTTTCCTGCCCCCCTCGTTGTACAATGTCCCTCCTTTCCCACCTTCAGCTACCTCAGTATCCTTCTTATCGGCATCGTTGGTATCCAAGGTCAACCCTTTCTCCTCAACAACAGGATCAGAGGTCACACCTTTCTCGCTGCCGCCAGCATCGCCAGTATTTTCACTTGCACCCGAGATCTTCTCCTTCTCGTCCTCCGAGTAGTCCTCGTCTCGCCTCCGATCGTCCCGGTCCCAGTATCTCGAATCCTGCGCGCTCCGGCCGCCCCCACCATGGCCGAACTTTAGCTCCTTCCAGTTCTTGCTTCGGTTCCACTCCGGTATCCCCTCCCCGCCGCCCAAATCTTGGCTGATCTCTGCGAAAATGCACACACGAGATCGCATTGAAACCATCAAACGACCAAGTCATCAAATCAAGAAGGTCAAGGAAGAAAACATGAAATGTAAATTGGATCAAGAACTCTCCATTCGCACCGAATCGCGCCGTGAAAAAACCCCGAACGAGTCAAAGATGCGATTTTTTATCTCCCAAAAGAAATAAAAACGCCACGGGCTGCGTCAAACCATCGCCAAGGATCCACTGGGCCGGGGCGAGAACTAAGAACACGAACCTGCGGGTTGGCGGGAGAGGCGGCGCGAGAGGAGGAAGACTCCCGCGAGGAGAAGCGCCGCGGCGACGGCCGCGGCCGCGGCCGGGCAGCGGCGGCGAGCGGGCTTCCCGGGGCGGCGGATCCGGGAGGGCTTGGAGGGGTGGGCCCGGTGGTACTCCGGGAGCGCCTGTTGGTGGGCGCCGCCCCGGGAGTCGAAGAAGCCGCCGGACTGCCTGTACTGCGCCATTACAGGTGGTGCTCGCGGTGGCCGGGCTCGTGCTCGACCACCACCATGGACAAGGACGGAGAGGGCGGGGGAGGGGTGAAGTGAGAAATGGAGGGGCTTTTCTGTAATTTGTCGCGAATGGTTGGAGCGAGTTGGTTAATTGCACGTGATGATGGGGTTAGGTCGTTAGGAGAGCAAGACTATGGAGGCTCTCATCTCTCTCTCTCTCTTTTCATGGAGGTTGGTGAGATCAGAATTCAGACATTATGTTTTAAAAAAAAATATGTATATACTCCATTAGTTTTATACTGTTCACAATAATTAAAAAATAATTTAAATAATTATATTATATTTATTATTTTTAAAAATATGAATTATTTATTCATGAGAGATATACGGAGTATCATTTTTTGATAAGGATAAATAAAAAAATATGTATATTTTTTAATCAAGTGAGAGAATCGCTGCATTGCATTAAGAGGAGAAGGAACAAGGTCGAAAAAAGATACAAGCAACTGTTACAGCATAATTATGAGGTGACCTATATAATTGGAAAAGAGTTGGAAATGCTAATGGGACCTGCATAAGAAATCGAGGTAGGATTTATCTCGTGTATAAAAATATCAATCCATAATGATGTCGGAGTATGCTATCACACGTGTGGAAATTATGGTTAGCTTAGAAAAAGGATAGCTTTATATTAATTACTCAAGACCAAATTTACCCTCTTGATGAAAATTGTAGTTAGAACTTAAAAGCATGGTAGCTTAGTAATAGTACTTGCGCATGTGTTCATTTCTATTGAATCTTTTCGGTTTAATTATTTGCTATCAGCATTTAAAAAGGTAGAAGTTGAGCCTATTTTCCTAGTTGATTGCAATGAAAAATAGGCAAGGTAAATTCTTATTGGACTGATATTCTAAAAGATAGGCCAGCTGTCAAAGAGTCTAAATTGTGTATATTAGTCATCATTTTTATTTTCAATTTTGTATAAATTCATTATTTTTCAAGGCCCTGTCTGGATGATGGAATTGGAATGGAAGGATTGAATTGGCGCTTCAATTTAAATTCACGTGGAAATGAAATAGGGGCTCTAGTTCAATATATTTGTGTATGGTTAAAACTATCAAACGGAAAAAAGAATCAAATCAATTCCAGACAACGTTTGGTGCACAGCTTTGAGAAATTCGAATGACAAGAACAAGCAGATTGGCCATGCCGATGTCGTAGGACCTGCATGCCGTCGGGAGATTTACATACGAGGGAGCTTTATATTACAATAGGCAGCTGTAGCCAAAGATTTCTGTAGCTGCAATACTCTCAAAATCTACGGCTCACGAAACGGTCTAAATTTCCGATTCAGGTTCACAAAACGATCTAAATTCTTAATTCAGCTTCACAAAAAGGTATAAATTTTTATTCTTAATTGTAGCTAGACGAGAGAGCTCTCTGTGGGCCCCCTAAGCCATATGGGTATATCAAACAAAATATGGCTTAAAGCATTTGGTTAACCTACATTAAAAGCATTCCTTGCCGAGAATGATCTCCGGAGCACAAAAACACACATATATATACATATATGTATATAACACTTGAGCATTTATTGAAACGAGAAACTTAATTACATGGACTGTCATAAATACATCTTCATATTCATGGTACGCATAGAGACGACGAGAAATAAATAAGCTCATGAATATGGTATATGTAGCCATTTAGGTAGCTTTAGAGGGGACTTTGAGCTGGCACTACATTTTCTCGGACTTTGGATCAAAATTTATCTATTATATTATCTCATTAATTTTTTGGAAGCAATTGTAGAATGATCTCTCAACATTAGATAAACCGACTTGAGAAAATTAAGTTTAGTTAAATACCATATAATGTTAAATCGCTCAGAATCTCATGATTCCACTCAGATTGTGGCAATCTCATTTTAGGAAGAAAAATTCAGTGCATACGGGGCTGCAGGGCGCTGCCACTGCAGCCTGTCGCTGGATTGCCTGGAATCACCATCGGAGGGAAAAAATTCAGTGCACAGGGGCTCCCGTCGCTGGATTGCCTGGAATCACCATCGGAGGGTCCGCGGCGCTACTCCATTTCGCACAGCAAGCACGGCTCAAAACGCAGCCGCAGCTTCGCTTGGCAACACTTCGGCTCGTTACATCGGCTTGATTTTATTTCTTTCCAGCAAACGAACAGCGCCGCACCCCCGGGCTTTCCTTTCCTCACAGCTAACGCATGCAAACGAGGAATTCCTGCAAACGATCAGCGTGAACAACGCCGCACCACCTTCGCCCGAGGATTCTTCGACGACGGCACCGTCGATCAGGCCGGCGAAGAGGCGGCTTCAGGTGGGCGAGGCAGTTGTCGTGGGTGCAGGTGGAGGCCATGACGCAGGGGTTCACGTCGGCCGTCGTCGATGAGGGCGGCTTCAGCACGGTTTGATATTTGCATCTTCCCACGCCGCCCCCGCTCGACTGATCGCTCGGCTTGTGGTCTTCGCATTTTCCCACGCCGCCCCTGCTCGACCGATCCATCGTGTTCCGCTCAATGCCACTCAAGAAGCGGAGCCAGAAGTCGTGATTGATCGAGCTGGCACATTACAACCGGCTGTTAAGAAATTGAATTTTGATGTAGTGTTAAATCAGAAAAAACATGTAACCTTGTATGATTGAACCAGGTTTTGTGAAACATTCATATGTATTATAGAAAGATATTTTGTACATTGATCCTGTGAAACCATTTACAAATAACTCTGTGACTAAAACATCTCTATACATCTGTGATTTTATCACTACAAACTACAACCCTGTACAATCAAGACATGCACCAACAACCATCTTCTTGTGCTCTAGCTGAGATGTGGCTGATGTGTTTCGGTTGAATGTTTTAGGACCATAAAGCTTACTGAAGCAGGGTGCAGTGATTTGATTCCTGCAGCTTGTCGAGACAGAGCTTTTAGTGTTCAGTTGTGTTTGGTCCTGCTCTTTACTTGATTCGGCTTGATACATGGCATTATCTGACCATAATATAGTTCTACTACCACCACAATCCACCGCAAAGGAGGCAGGTACAGGCAAGTTGTCAAACCAATAGTCTTAGTAATACTATTATAGATTTAGAATTTTCAGTTTTCTGAATAAATGTTGCCACTGGCACATACCTGTTATCAGAGCTATCCATCACAAAGTCATTTGCCACCAAATTCCTTAAAAATGCATGACAGATGGGGTGCAAATTAGATATCACTTTCAAATTTAATTCTGCTGTATTTGTATATTTAAATTCAATCAGTACAAAGGTACATAATTTATACAAAAGTATCAAACCATGAATTCATACAGTTGTAAATCTTTCTGGGTAGCCCAACAAGGAAAGCTTCCTGAGAGATGTGTGTATGAAAATTCTCTGCAAATAAACATGGAACACTTTAGAAATTATATCAATATATATTTCTATCACTCAGACAAAATGGTTTCATTCACAGAGCATAGGAACATACAAATTGGTAAGCAGAGGACTTTTCATGGCTAGCAGACTTCCTGAAAGGCTATTATTCCCAAGAAATCTTATTCAAACACATTTCTAATTAATATATTTGCAAATATCTGCATACAGTAAAAAGAAGAAAATTTTAGTATCAGTGATCCTTTGAGCTAATGATAGTCCTACTGAGAGGGCAAAATTTTCATACTAACTACTTTCAGCCTGCAAGTGCAAGCTATCTTAGCTTGTCAGCTAGTTAGCATACAGGTGATCCAAAAACTACAATTCTTCTGGCAAATAAATTACACTATATTATCAAATACAAGTAACTATATTTTTCTCTCCCATGTATGTAGCCTATCCAACGTAGAAGAGTGGCTTCCATATACAATGGCAAATTGATCAACAAAATCGCTGTTACTATCACCCACATCATCACTAATCATTGCTCCATAAGCGGACTCTTAGATGACGATGACAGCGATGATACAGAACGCTCCCAAGTGACAACTTTTTTAACATGCTGTGCAGTTTCTACAGAAACCCTCGAAATTAGTACTTCAAGCAAAGGTTATGGTAAAAATAATGAGAAGAGGTCAGTGAAAATATCCTACTTACCCTGGTTAATAACAATCTCACAATTGCAGCAGACTCGAAATGCTGATACAAATCGGACAGTTGTTGACTTCCTATGACTCCTCCGCCGCCGCACAGAGAATGCCGCACAGAGGAAGCCACCAAGCCGCGGGGGGCAGCAACGGAGAAGGCACGGGTGGGGAATCCATTGACGGGCGGCAGGGTCGAGCCCCCCGTGACGCCCGCCTGCGAGCCCTGGCGACAGAGGCTAGGAAGTACGAGGAGGCGAGGGGCGGGAAGCGAGCGAGAGAGCGGCAGCGGCGACGGCGGTGAGGGGTCCGACGAGCGGAGCGGGGTGCGGCGTTGTTCGTTTGCTGGAAAGAAATAAAATCGAGCCAATGCAGCGAGCCGAAGGGCTGCCAAGCGAAGCTGCGGCTGCGTTTTGAGCCGTGCTTGCTGTGCGAAATGGAGTAGCGCTGCGGAGTGCGGACCCTCCGATGGTGATTCCAGGCAATCCAGCGACAGGCTGCATGAGCGGCCTGCACAGTAATTCCAGTAATTCCAGTAGCTTTTCTAAATTTAATTCTCTATATTATTTATATAAGAAATAGCTCTAAAAGATTTTATCATTATACAGTTTATATCTCCAACGGCTTCTCTAAAACTCATTCCCTTTGAATCATCTTTTTATTGTTATCCAACGGTAAATGTTTACAAAATTTAAACACAAACATCCCATAGTAATAAAAACTGACATAAAACATAACGTATACAATTTTCTTGAGCAAACCATCTATAAACAACATTATTTCTGCTAGAGTGCCAATGCATCTTGAGCGGGAGAGGCATCTCGATACGCATGGGGGGCGCTTCTCGAGTGGGAGAGGCGGAGTGCTAGCTAGAGTAGGGCGAAGGCGCGAGCACGCGGGCAGAGGGTGGCGGGGGCTAGACGGCGGCAAGGACGAAGGGTGTCTGGCGCTGGCGCTGGAGGTCGGCGGGCTCTAGAGGCCAGCAGGCTAGGAGGGTGCCAGGCGCCAGGCGCTGGACGACGCCCAGTCTGGAGGGCGGTGGGTGGCAGCACGAAAGGGAGATTTCGTGGGAACGACGCACATGTGTTTTTCTGTATTTTTGGGGAACGAGCGAGAGGAATAGGGATGGGATAGAGTAGGGAAGCTGTCGGAGAGGTGTTTTTCTGTCAGATATCCTATTTTTAGTTACAGAAGATGGGATAGGGATATGCTAGAGTTGCTCTGAGAACGTTGTCTGGAAAGAACAGGCAATGCAGGAAGAGAAAAAAGATAATAAATTTTGTGTGTGTGTTTGCGGCATTCCGCATCACATGCCGCAGCTATTGTGCACACTGCCCAAAGAGCACCAGGGCTGACAAGTTCATCCTTACGCTGGCTCTCTCTCTCTCTCTCTCAAGAAGATGAAGTAAAAAAGGATTTTGGAGGCTAAAAGAGGTAGCTTTGATGTGTTATAGACGGAGAAGCCGGCCGCTCGGCGGCCATCACTCTATGTCGGTGAATCACTGAGTAGTCCACCTAAGGGGATACTCGAGGTGGTGATTAGATATGTGTAAGGGAAGCACAACGTCTTCGAATCCGATGGTCGACTCTAGTACACAAAAGCTAAGATTTATACTGGTTCGGGTCTCCCGGAGGATAATAATCCTACGTCTAGTGTTTTGGTGTTTAATATGGTGGTGGAACTTACAATACAACGCAATCAAGCAAGAAAAATATGATGGTGCTAAATGACTAGATGATAGATAGATGCGTAGATGATAGATCGATGCCTCTAGGGGATTCTCGCCTTCTTTATATACTCAAGAGGTGAGCCCAATAATTCAGAACTCTAACCCGAGTAGAACTCTATAATATATAAGATTGCATGCCAAACTCGGGTTCTTTTTCTCTAATTACAAGGATTCTAATATAAATATATCTTTCCATATCAGTTACGGGATTTGGTTCTCCAATAAGGGCTCAACCTTCCTTATCGAGACCGAACCTCCTTCATAGGCCATACTAGACTCCAATGCTAGGTTTGGCCTGCCCTTGGTCCGGACTGATAAACCCAATCATGAGGTACCCGAGGGTTACATCCCTGACACTCCATAAAACCATCACGGCCGCCCTATAAAGCCGCGACACCCTCCTCCAATCCTAAAACACATGCTTACTTGCTTGCTTGCTCTGTTTTATTGCTTGCAGAAAGTGTTGGATTAGTGTGAGGGGAGCAGAGAGCTTAGCTAGGCTTTAGGCATGGGGGGCAACGAGAATCGGGGCAGCGGGCGGGGGAGGAGCAGGAGAGGCTCGCTGTGGTGGTCAGGGAGGATCAGGCCGGGAGGTAGAGGGAGGAGGACATGAACATCGGCACTAGCTTCTTCAAGGCGCTCCTCCCCGAGCTATCCGTGCAGTGGTTGGTGAATTTCTTGAATCCCTCTGTGTGTATTGTTCAATCCCTAATGGTTGGTTGATTGATTGATTGCAGATTAGTTGTTTTTTTGTTCTATTCATGTAGATGGTTGATTGTGCTTGTTTGATTTATGATTTAGGAGAAACATTTTTTGCGTGCTTGTCTGATTCATGATTTAGGATAAATATTTTTGCATGCTTGTTCGATTCATGATTTAGGAGAAACATTTTCTACTGTGTTTGTCAGATTCATGATTGGGAATACCCAATTCATGATTCAGGAGGTACACTTTTTGTTGTGCTTGTGTGATTCAATATTTGGGAGAAAATTTTGATTATGTGTTTGAGCCCCAAGGTGACTGTTTGATTGCTTCCGGGAGTTCTTTTTAGGGTTGGTGAAGGATTCTAAACCGGTTCTGTTTTTTAGTTGTTAGAATAAAGATGCCACCTCCTGATAAGATAATTTCTAGCAAACCTAAAATTTGTGATGGGTTAATTAGCTGCGGTTAAAAAAATATATATTCTGGAGTATGAATGGTTAGCTCTGATTTGTTGGTAGTCTTTTTTAGTTCAATTATTCTTAAGGAGTGAGGATTGAATAATTGATTTTGACCTGTTGCTCTTCATTTACACTGTGTACATAGTTGCATTTTCTTGGCCAACAACAGCAATCTTGAATACACCTTATTTAATGATCATGTTTGTGTTAGTTTTTTTAGATAGTGGAATAAACATTTTGGCCGCTGCATCTAACGATACACAAGCCAATAATGTGTGTTTTTGTAGCATTCCATATGAAACATAAACTAATCATTCCCACTTCCCATTACCAAAGTAGAGGAACATATTGCACGCGCACGATTAATAGTCAAACTTATATGGTTAGGATCAAAATGCATTTAATATGGGTTTGTCTAATAGGTGCACCCTTGGTGGTGCAAACGGTTCTTGTCAGAAGAAGTTCATGATGACCACATTTACTATCCAGGTTGCTTCCTAGCTGACTACCTGCCAAACTTTCTTTGTTCATTTTCTTTTTGATGTGGCAACAAACAGAAGGAAGCATCATGTTACAATAAAAACAGAAAAACATATCTTTGCATGTATTTGAGGCTATGATGTTAGGATTGCTTTGCTTGTGTAGGACTATTACATTTGTATTTGTTTGATTGCTTTGTTTTTTTAACTGACATTGCATCATATGAGTAGTTCATAATGTTAACAAGTTTCTTAAGTAGCCTAGAAAAATAAATTAACAAGTTCAATACTTTGGTACAATGCAGAGAATTCCATCATCATTCAACCAGTTTCTTTAGGATCAGCCTACTGGAATGGTTTCTCTGAAAGGTCGAAGCGGCAATACATGGAGTGTAGAGCTTGCATTGGACTCTGAGAGTCTGATGGATTCTTTTTTGGGCATGGGTGGAACATTTTTGTCAGAGATCATTCCATTGAGTATGGTCAATTTTTAGTCCTCACTTATGATAGACGCTCACAATTCTCAGTGACAATTTTTGATACATTGGGCATTGAGAAAACAAAAAATGCAGCTGCCACATCAGAAAAAATGTCTCCCCCAAGGGAGGAGACTAACAGAATATGTTTTTTGCATTTTTGTGCATGTTAATTACTTGCAATGCTATGCTTCTTGATATATGTTGCTTCCAGATTAATCAAATTATACCCGTTAGAAGGCAGAAAACCAGATGGTCTGATACTCTGATATGCTTCAGCATATCGGATCAGCTCTTGCTTGGGCTGTGGCTCCTCTGTGCAACTGATATGTTTTTTGCATTTTTTGTGCATGTTAGCTATGAAATGCTCTCTATTCTCTTTCTGAGAAAACTGTTACTTAAATTGATTCTCATGTGCTGGGTTCAACATTTTTTTTGTTCGCAAAATAGTTTCAGGGCTATTGAGATTCCGAAATTTCAGACGAAATTTTCAGTCGGTTTTTAAATCTGAACATTTTTTTAATAAATTCAAATAAATTCGAAAATTTTGATCGGGAATTTCGGTCCAAAATATTGAACCTTGCTCGTGTGATCCTGTTTTCTTAAATACTGGATGCTTTTTGTCATGTGAACTTTGAGATGGTCCAGAACGTAGAACTCCGAACATGCAGTTTTATGCTTGCAGGCTGCAGCATCTGCACAGTTCTGATTCAGCTTCAGATCTGTGAAGACTGCTCTCTGCTGCTGCCTGATAGGCATATCCTAACACAACTAGCTTATGAATTATGATCTGAGAATAGTCTGTTTCATGTGCAGGCATGGAGATACTCCTACTCACCAGGCAAGTGCAGAATATTGTTGCAAGACCAGACCTGACAGTGTCCAAGAGTACACAACCAATTCCTGCTGTCTGGGACCAACCGGTCGGTAGCTGATCTCCTTGTTGCTTCACTTTGATAGTTACAGATCGATGCACCGATCTCCGATAACCAACACTGTATATGAATAGTCGAACAATACTTTTCCAATGAGATGTGAATCTACAGAATTCTCTCTGTTACTCAAATAAAAGGAACCCAAGAAAAGAGAATAGATTTGGCTAAAGTTGCATTCCCGTGTGTGTCTGTATTCAAGTATTTCTGCAAGACTTATGACTTACAACGAGCTAATAATTATAGCTAATTTATATGAGATAGATTTTACAGAAATGCTTCCAGACAGGTATCCGGAGGGAGAGTTTTCTTTGGACGTGTGGCCCAGCAGATTTTGTCTTGCACGCAATAACTGGGCTTAGCCCAATAAGCATTTTTGGCTACTGAAAAAACTGTAAAAATGCAATGTTTCAATCGGTTACGAGCAATATTTCAATGTAACTATACATATTGTTTCAGCTAGTATATTATAATATTTTAAATAGTTTAACATTTATTTTATTTTATTCATTAAATAATATATCATTTTTATACATTAGTAGTGTTTCAAAAAAAATATGTAAATCATGTTTAACTAGAAACACAAATTGTTTTAAGTGTTTATATATAATGTTTCAATCAGTTTTGATAAATGTTTCACATAATATAAATGATAAACGTAATGTTTCAATCAGTAATATGTCATGTTTCAACTAGAAACATATTTTTGTTTCAAGTGTTTTTATGTAATGTTTCAATCAGTTCTGATAAATGTTTCATATAATATATACACAATATTTCAATTAGTAATGCGTCATATTTCAGCTATAAACATATTTTGTTTCAAAAGTTTCTATGTAATATTTCAATCAGTTCCGATAAATGTTTCACATAATATATACGCAATGTTTCAATCGGTAGCGCGTTATGTTTCAACGCTGTCAGTTAAAATTTGATCGGACGGCTAGGATTTGCGTGTGGTGAATCTAACGGTCAAGAGGAGCATCTGATATTCTATGCAACATCGGACATCTGATTGCTAGTCTCGTCCTAAATTTTAGCCATTGCTAGTAATAACCAACAATCAGTTTGACCAACTGTCATCTTAAAGGGGGACTAGAGACTTTCCCACTATTCTTCTTGATCATAATATTTTAATATCATGAATTTCCTTAAGTGCCTGAAACACCTACCAGTTCTTTTATATGCATCATTGTTTATTTATGAGTTTTAACTCCCAATAAAAATCTGGAATTAAAATATTGCACGTATTTCTAACAGCAGATGCCCATGATACACCACATGTCAGTGCCTCACACAGGCTCAGACCTTCTCCCTTTCTGCTCTGCTGAACAATGGAGAAAGATCAGTCATGATGTCCTAATCAGGAGACTTTTTAGAGTTGATTTGTACTGTGACTAAGATGGCTGACTTCTTTGTAGTACTGTCATCAACAAAGTGAGGACATCAGCTAAACTAAACAAGAGACCTCTAGGATGTGTTAGGTGAGAGTTTTGCAAATTGCTCAATGACTGTTCAGTTGGCAGGTTACTTCATCTTCCATGTATTTCCTCATCAGTTGGAGAAATACATCCCAGAAGTGTTCATGATCTTCCATGTATTTCTTCATCAGTTGGAGAAATACACAACAGAAGTGTTCATGATCTTCCATGTATTTCTTCATCAGTTGGAGTAATACAGAACAAAGATGTCCCTTTTTTAGATATTGAAAAAGAACCGGCCTTTACACCCAAACGGATGTACACAAACATGTACAGATGTGTTCCTGTTTTGTCGGTTTCGGCAAATGATTATGATTTGATTGGAAGATCAAGATTGTCCAGACAAATTCTGGGATCAAATAGGGCATTAAGACCACTAATGCAGTAATGCCCAACATTCCAGTAGATGTGCAAATGATTGTACCTGATAATCCTAACCTGTTGGTTGTGATGTTAAGTTGCAACATTTATGAAGCTGGAGACTTGGAGGCATCTCTGGCTCTGCCTCACATAGAGATGCTGGTGAAGTCACCGGAAAACTTGCTCCTTTACATTTAATAGCTCCTTCATTTAGGTAGGTTTGATTTGAGATGGGTAGGCATCTTCATCTACAAGGTTGGTGACAAGGAAGTTAGTAATTTCAATGACATGCCTGACAATAAACTAACCAGATGCCACTGGGAAAACAGGTATAGACTTGAATTTACAAGCAATTTTCAGATGTAATTTTGATTGACCTCAATCAGTATACTGAGAAATGATAGATGTTTATTGAACTCAATTCAGAGCCAGGTTTTTCATGATTCAGAGGCCAATGCATTGTGATAAGTGATGACATAGAAGATTCAGAGGGAAGAACAGCAACAAGATAATTATATAGGAATACAGATTGATGAAAGTAAGAACACACTTCTCAGAAAAAACAAGAAATTAACCTCTATCTCCTGGGTTATTCTGTCCTGTGAGTTGTGAGAGAAACATCAAACATGTAAATATCAATATATACTGATAAATGATAGATGTTTATTGAACTCAATTCAGAGCCAGATTTTTGATGATTCAGAGACCAATGCATTGTGATAACTGATGACATAGAAGATTCAGAGGGAAGAACAGCAACAAGATAGTTATATAGGAATACAGATTGATGAAAGGAAGAACACAGTTCTCAGCAAAAACAAGAAATTAACCTCTATCTCCTGGGTTATTCTGTCTTGTGAGTTGTGAGAGAAACATCAAACATGTAAATATCAATATATACATAGAACACATTACTAGTTTACACTCCAGTATTAACTCCTCATCATCAACTCTTCCTTTCAAAATCATCATCAGCTATTCCTTTCAAAATCATCATCAGCTCTCAAATTTCTTCATTGTTGGAGCCGGTCTGATTGATCGATCATTCAGATTTGTGCAGTTCTTGGGTTCCTCGTGTTCTTGACCAAGAAGAGCTTCTTGAGCAGCCTGAGAATCAGCAGCACGTTCCATCGTCTCCGGCGCCGGACCACACTGCCGGCGTGCATGTGCCTGGCACTCCCCGTCGTCTTCTGTTCGCCGGCAGCAATGAAGCCGAACCCACCGTCGTCATCGACGACGTCGAGCCACGCCTCCTTCGCCAGCATCATCCCTCCACCCTTAACGTGCAGTGGGCTCAGGGGGCACACCGGCGGCGTGCTCGCCAGCTCCTCGTTGAAGTCCTCCCACAGCATGTCCATCTTCTCCTCCTCCTCCTCCTTCTCGCCGCCACCACCACCACCGTCGCCGTCGTCGTACCACGGCGGAGGGGAAGAGCCGAGACCGAGCTGAAGATGATGAGGTGACCGCAACGACGCTGGAATCTTGCACTGCCGGCCTCCTGGTGATCCTGGCAAGACACTGGGGAAAGTGAACTCATCCATTCTTGCAACCAAGTTGCAAAATCTTTTAGTGTGTGTGTTTCTTGATCTATCTATCTATCTACTACTGCTACTCAATCTAGTGATCTCCTCCAATATATATATCTATCGACAGCCACTGACCTACTGTGTATTTGTCCTACATATGCAAGAAAATGTATGTGAGAAATGATCACGGAGGTCTCACTTTCATGGAGGTCCTATATTCCTTTCCTTGGTCTCCATTCTTTTCGGCTTATAGATGATAGATTATCCGTGAATTATTCATGTTACGTGTAAGAAAGTATTCCCTATACCCTATAATATTACAATATAGAACTAGATTTGATATTTCATAGTATAATAAATCTGAATAGTAACTATGAAATATCAAATCTGATCCTAAATTATAAAATTATGGGACCGAAGGAGTATGATTTTTCTAAATACCTTTTGTATCAGTATTACTTACATAGCCTTGTTCTAAATATTTTTAAAATTTTATATTATCAAATTCATCCAAATAGCCCTCTACATCTTCATAATAATCATTTATCATTCCTACAATCCCTCATTATGGGGATATAGATTATTCGTGTTGCGCTTTAAAAAAATACGATTTCTAAAAAAACTTTCTAATCAGCATTGCTTAGACGGCCTTTTTTAATCTATTTTTTATCCATATAGCTTATATGTAGCTAATTTGTCTAATTATCCAGTTAGAACGCGCCCTGGATGGCAACAACGATGCAGTGATGATATGGTGATTAGTTTGCACTGCTTATCATAAATGGGAGGCACTAGAAGGCCATGATGATATGTCATCATATGCCTGCCCTAAGAGCCTCCCATTGGGCTCTATTATAGAGCCGAAGTTGACTGAATAAAAAGATAGGTAAGAAAATCATACTGTTTTTTAAGAGCAACTATAATGTAGTAAAAGTAGTCCATAAAAAATAAAGAAATAGGTTCAGCTATCTATAAACATTGTGGAATTAGTTCATAGCAAAGAAATGTATTTAGCTACCCATAGTACTATGGACCACCATATGAAATAAAAAAATAATTGATCTCTGCTCTCTTTCTTCTCTCACCTATGCTTTTGCTGATTTTTTTTTTGTGTGTCTCATTTATTTGGTCCACTTAGATATTTACCATTGTGTAGATTTCTATAGCTAAACACTAGTTATTTTTAATTCATCCATATTGACCAAGTAATCTAAATATATTGTGGTTGCTCTAAGCGTGGATTCAAAAGTACTTGGAGTGGAGTAATAATTAATCAAATTAGAGATGGTATAAGTAATTTGAAGATAAAAGTTATATTTGACAAATAGTAGTAGATTGCTATATTTTAGATAAATTTTAAACTATGAAAACTTGTTATATTTGGGAACGGGTGCTTTGTTTCTGATGAGTGTAGTCATCTTGATCACAACAAGTATAAAGCTAAACATGCATTGAGCCACAATATACATCATCAAGAGATTAGATCCCTTCCACGCTTGATCACAACCATTAAATTTTTACACACAATTATAATTTCAATGATACACGTAGGTTTGTTTGATGTCCCTATTTCAGATCATAGTATGTAGTATAGAATTGTTCGGATGCCCTTCCAAGCATTAGCGAACAATTTATTAATTGTTCATCAATTACTATAGATAGAGGACACATTCCCCATTTTCTTATGTAAGCAAAGGTTGATCCATAGTGTTAGTTGTGTTATCACAGAACAATAATATATTATCAGTTTATCTAAGTATATTTTCTAATTTAGTGTTGATGATAACACTCTAACATGTCTAATGATCTCAGTACCCCA
This sequence comes from Zizania latifolia, assembly GCA_000418225.1. Lineage (NCBI taxonomy): Eukaryota > Viridiplantae > Streptophyta > Magnoliopsida > Poales > Poaceae > Zizania > Zizania latifolia. The sequence goes on along the minus strand of KE372687.1, from coordinate 181,969 downwards.
CTAAAAGTTGTGATAATTATTTAATGAGTTTGCGATGACACTATTGATCTAAAATCATAAATCCACCCCTACATGTAAGTGCATGATCTTTCATGTAGTTTCTACTATATAGATGTCTCTATAGTGAATTAATTTGTTCGATAAAAATAGAGTTTCTATTAGGGAAACACACCCACCATCATAATTTTGATCTAACCATTAACTCTTATCTACACCATTCAATTGATGTCATCACTATAGAAATAGACATCAGTAACGGATCAAAATGGTTATCAATGATGGGTTCTGAACCACCATTGATTAGTCAGAACTGATAGTTCACGGCTACCAGTGGTGGTTCTAGAACCGACACTGAACACGAGTATCAATGTCACAGGGGAAAGGCCGTGAGACCTTGGGCGTCGGTGGGAGAGTTTTGCATTGGTTCTGGGCGTTCCTTTGCGTTGCCATTGGTGTGCACGGCGACCCTCGGCGGTGGTTTGGGCTCGGATTTATTTTGCGGCAGCGGCTGTGCGGGATCCATGGATGTTCGGAGCTAGCAACGGCCAGCTCCTCTCCGGTTGGCCGTCCTTGGCTGACTCAGTGTGGCTCCTCTAGTGACGTCTCGGCAGTCGATGGTCACCTCTTTCCGTTTTCCTCTTCTCCCTTCCCTTGGAGCTCCTCCCTTTCTTTAGCCATCTTCCTTCTCAGTCGTGGGGTGCTTCTTTGGTCTAGTGGTAGTTATCTTTGGGACTTGTGATCTTCATCTACTATTGTTGCTGGCTTGTAGGAGTGGTGCCAGTGGCGAGGCGCTGGCCTAGTTTGGGAGCGGCAGTGTATTGCTTGTCCGAGTAGTTTTATTTTTTTTTCTGATTACTGTATCTCAGAGTAGTACTCTTATATTTTCTTCTTCTATATTAATACATATCTTTACACTGCTGTCTTGTGTGGACTGCTTAAAAAAAGTTGGAGGGCCATGGTTGCTGTTTGGATTCGAAGTACCCCTTGGGAATCATTGCATTATGCGACGCTGAATGAACCGCAATTGTTTTCTCTACTATAGAGAGTGATGGCAAGCCTGGTTGTGAAGTATTTGAAAGATTGAAAATTACTTATCAGGAAGGAAAGCCACTGTATGTACGGGCAACTTTATTTTCGGGACCATTCCATTGTATCACTAACAACATGCATTAGATAGCTGCTACACACAACAGGCAGCCAACAGGTCATCAAATTTATGACATTTTAGGAGTTCAAGGTTAGACATCTTTGGCAAAATACAGCTTAACAACAGAATATCATAGTCACTAATCCCAGAATTTCAGGAATCATATTCTCCTCATAAACTTCAGACATCAACCGCTGCCTTTATGTAAATCTCATTCAGACATCAACCACCGCAGAATCCTTCACTCGCCGCCGCCGCAGAACCTTCTGGCATGCCGCCTTCGCTCGATGCAAGCGCATCGCAGCGGCCGAACACTTCGCGGGCCGCCTCCGCCGCCACCGCTGCGGATCCCTACTTCACGATAGCCGCTTTCTCTGTTAGCCTTCACGTGTGAGGAATAACAGCGATGAGAAGCTGTATCACGTTGTTCCAGATTGCCCCTGTCAAATCACCGGATAGATTTAATTTGGTA
>KE372687.1:137586-159594 GCA_000418225.1 Zizania latifolia | reverse complement strand
TATATATATATATATATATATATGCTGAACAAAGTGATCAATAATTAGTGAATTAACAACTAATGGATCTTTAATTTGCTAGTTATGAATTAATTTTGTTATAAATTTTTATATGAGTAATTATTAGAGTGACGCAACCAATTACGTCGTCTCCCATTCGGGAGTGTTGGATTATAAATATAACCGAGCAACTAGCCATATTTATAGGAAGACGCTCTCAAATTATCCACGCATTTTGGACAGTCTGGGGATGTACAGCCCGTGTAGCTAGACCATGTGGTCCCGTATGGTTCCAGAGAGAGTTTTGGTGGTGTCTCCCTATTGTTCTCCGGATACACAACCCTCTTGACCCCAAGTCGAGACGTGTATTTGGAGAATAGCGGGGAGATGCTACCGAAATTCTTTCTAGAATCGTGCGAGACCACGTGGCCCAGCTATGTGGGCTGCACATCCTTGGAAGAGATTTAGGACCTATCATCGCCTATTAGTTCCCAAAACACTTTATTTGCCACAAGTCATAAACTTGGATATATATGATGGTTGTTTTTATAATTTTTTAGATGCCAACAACAAGGAGCTGGATGTATGTTGATTGCCATACTTGCAATGAATACTTGAGTGGAGTGAAGTCTTTTATGAGTACTGCTAGAGCAGACATGGAAGCTAATAAAAAGACTACAATGTGGTGTCTATACTATGACTGTAAGAATAAGAAGAAGTTCCTAAATTCAGAATATGTCTACGACCATTTGCTAAGACGTGGATTCAAGAATGGATATCACATATGGAACAAGCATGGTGAAGAAGGAGAAAATGATGGCGAAGTAGATCATATTGCTAGTAAAGATAAAGGTGGAGCTAGTGATACAGATTACATGAGCGACAATGACATTTTAGGAATTAATAAAGATAACTATACTGATATAGTGGACAATGTTGATCAGATGGTGCGTGATGCGGAGGAATAAGTTACATATTCTAAAGGAGAGTTTGCCTAATTCCAAAAACTTGTTCGAGACTCAAAAACACCGATCTATCCTAGCTGCAAAGAGAAGCACACGGTCTTATATACTGTTCTGACATTTCTACAAATGAAGGTGACATACGGATGGTCCGATATGAGTTTTAAAGCATTACTGAATTTTCTGAGGGACCTGGTGCCAGAAGAGAATAAGGTGCCTACCACCGTGTACGGTGCTAAGAAGATCGTATGTCCTTTAGATCGGACATAGAGAAAATACATGCATGTAGGAATGATTGTGTTCTGTTTCGTGGAGAGTATGCAGACCTTGACAGATGTCCAACATGTGGGACACATCGATTCAAGAATCGAAAAGACGATGACCAACTGGACAAAGAGGGTCGTAAGAACGACTTGATGATACGACACCCAGTAGATTCTGCTCAGTAGAGAACAATTAACACCACATTTTGATGGTTTGCTAATGATTGTAAGAATATTAGATTTGCCATAAGAATGGATAGCATGAATCCCTTTGGTAACATGAGCAGTGCGCACAGTACGTGGCCAGTGTTACTGTCTATATACAACCTTTCACCTTGGCTTTGTAAGAAGCGTAAATATATCATGTTATCGATTTTGATCTCTGGTCCTAAACAACCTGGTAATGATATCGACGTGTACCTCAGACCCTTGGTAGATGATCTGAAAACTCTATGGCACGTAGGTGTTGAGGTTTGGGATGAGTACATCTGGAGTACTTCTAGCTACACGCCATATTGTATGTCACAATAAATGATCTGCCGGCTCACTGCAACTTGTCTGGACAAAGCAAAAGGAAAGGTGAATCTTGCCCACAGTGCTTGGAGGAAACATCGAGCACATGGTTGAACCATTATAAGAAAACGGTATACACGTGCCATTGATGTTTTCTTCCAATGAAACACCCACACAAAAGAATAAAGCTGTAGTTTGATGGCACCATAGAGAAAGGAGGACCTCCTAGGCATTTCAGAGACGTAGAGGTATATAACTAGGTAAAGGATATAAATATTGTATTCGGCAAGCGAAAACGTCCTTCCGACAGTTGTGATGGAATGTGGAACAAGAAGTTAATTTTGTGGGAGCTTGAATATTGGAAATACCTCGATGTTCGCCATTCCATCGATACAATGCATGTCGAGAAAAACGTGTGTGACAGTCTCCTCGGAACAATGCTAAATATGCCAGGCAAAACAAAAGATCATGAGAATGCTAGAGGGGATATTGAGGAAATGGGTTTACTACTAGAGCTACATTCACAGCACACAGATAGAGGAAAGTTCCTGCCTCCGTCTTGTATCACCCTTTCTAGGAATGAGAAGAAGTTTTGTGAATTCTTGCATAGCATTAAAGTTCCATTAGATTACTCGTCGAATATCAGCAAACTTGTCAACCTGAAGGAGCTTAAGATGGTTGGTGAAATGAAGACTCACGATTATCATGTGATGCTGACTCAGATGATTGCTGTCGAAATAAGAAATATGTTACCGGTGGGGGTAAGAGAGGCTATAATGAATCTGTGTTTTTTCTTCAATGCAATTAGACAGAAAGTACTTGACCCAACAACGCTAGAAGAACTAGAGAAAAAACAAGTCTTGACTCTCTCTCTTCTTGAGATGTACTATCCTCTATCATTCTTTGATATTATGGTACATCTCACATCACATCTCGTCAAAGAATTTTCTTTCTTGGGCCTATTTTTTGCATCAGATGTACCCGTACGAGAGATACATGGGTGTTCTAAAGAAGTATGTTAGGAATCGTTTTCACCCGAGGGTTGCATCGCACAGGGTTACTCTAGCGAGGAGGTAGTAGAGTGGTGTGTCAAGTACACAGACCCGAATAACCCAATTGGTGTGCCTCAATCTCACCATGAGGGTAGACTAGTACGTCAAGGAATCCTTGACAAGCAAACACTCACTCTGGATTCAAAGGCATATAACCAAGCTCATTTTCTCGTGTTGTAACAATCGAGCGAAGTGTCACCATACATCATTAAGCACAATCACATGCTTTCTGCTAAGAACCCGTCTCGCACCGAATCTTGGATCGCAAAACAACACATGAAAAGGATCAACAGCTGGTTTCGAGATCGGATCACACGATCAAAAACCCTAGTGAGCGAATCGATCGAGCAGCTAGCAGCAGGCCCTATATACACTGTTACAATATATCAAGGTTATCATATAAACAGTTATACATTCTATACAGTTGATCAAGATAGCAAGAGCACAAACCAGAATAATGGTGTTCGTATAGATGCCTATGACAACAACAATGTAAAGAGCACATATTACAGTCAGATAAAAGAGATTTGGGAATTTGACTACCTAGGGTTCAAGGTACCTCTATTTCGATGCCGCTGGGTCAATAGAACAAAAGGCATTACGGTCGACAAGTACGGATTCACTAGTATCAATCTAACTTAAGTCGGCTATAAAGAAGAACCTTTCGTGCTCGCTAAACAAGTTGCTCAAGTATTTTATATGCCTGATATGATAAATAAGAAGCTTCATGTTATCTTAGCTGGAAAAAAACGGATTGTGGGTGTTAAAAATATTGTTGATGAGGACGAGTACAATCAGTTTGATGAGATACTTCCTTTTGCCACCTTAATTATGCCACATGTTAAACCAGATGAGAAGACTATGTACCTGCGCTCTGACCATTCTGAAGGATTGTACGTTAAGAAAGTAAGAAAACAGAAGGTGTAAAGGTTAAATTGTATATATACAAGTGTTGTGTTACGATGATCACTATTTATTGTAATTTCGTGCATGTTGTCTTTTAAGTATAGGATGTACTTATATTGAGTTGTGTAATATATATGGAATGGAAGTTAAAATACTTAGATGTGGGTGATTTTTATAAGTCATATTGATTGGGGTATGTAATATATATGCAATGAAATTTTGTGGCAAGTCATATCTGTGACAATAAGTTGAAATCTGACCAAGTATTTTGCCAAATTATTAGTGATGGACGGCGCATAATGCCCGTCTCTGATGCTGGCTCATTAGTGATGGGCAACAAGTACCGCCCATCACTAAGTGGCATTAGGACGGGCGGCACTACTTGCCCGTCGCTAATGACTCGTGCCGCCCATCACTGATAATTTGGCAAATTACTACTGTGATCTCATTACTACAGGCAATTAGTGGAGGTAAGTAGATGGCACATTAATTGCTATTAGTACAGCCCCTTTAAATACCCTGGCTGCCTACATTTGGACTTCAGAACACCAAAATTTTTCTCCTACTTCTCTTCTTTCTTTGCCATAGAGGCTTGTGGTGGATGTTGCCTGGCTCGACATATCCACCGGCGTGTGGAAGTGTCAGACCAGGTTTCATTTCACACAAACTGATCCATGGCATCGTTGAACAGTAGCACAACACTTGTGCGGTCACTTTTATAGATGACCGCACAAGTGTTGTGCTCTGACCCTACTGATCATCAGTGACAGGAGGTAATTACTGCCCGTCACTGATGACTCCTGCTTATAAATTGGTGGGCCCCGAAGCGAGTCAGCACGCTTTCATTTTGCGTAACCCTAACCCTAGCCTCTCACCGCTGTTGCCTTCGTTGTGCTCCTTACTGGCCCCACTGTGTTCCGTTCCATCCCGGTCGTTCGTTCCGTCCCACGTGGGCTCTGTTACGCTGTGGGTTCCGTCGCGCGTGGCCTCCGTTCTATGCTCCGTTCTGTCGCGTGTGGCCGATTCTACTCACCGCTACCTCGGTTGCATCCTCCTCCTCCTCCAACATGGCTATGGTTTGTGACTTAGTGAATATGTAGATATTTTGTGAATATGTTGTTTAGTCGGTAATTGGTGAAAATGTTGCACTTTGGATAATTTGTGAACTTGCTTTGTGGATAATTTGTGAAATATTTGCTCAATGAAGATGATGCTATTAGTATGAGGATGTGTGTGACAGTTTAGATTCATTTTTTTGTTTTCACAAGTTTGTTCATACAATGATCTCTCATTATGTGCTAATATTATTGTTCCTATATTTTGTTAATGCAATGTTCTTTCATTATGTACCTTTCATTACGTGCTTACTATTATTATTGCTTAGTACTATTGCTTAATGAATTAGTTGTCACATACACCTATGAATTAAATTGTAGCCTAGTGACGAGGAGGCCATTAAGTTGGCAGCCCGATATTTGAGAGCAATCATGTTCAATGTACAATAGGTTACATTCATATGGTTATTAAATTTCAGTTTATAAAAATCATCTAAGAAAAATTGTTTCAGTTCATAAAATCATGTTCAATATTACATTCCTATGGTTATTAAATTTCATGTTGTATGTACCTCCATTCGTTATAACATTGTACTCATTACATTCTTTTTATTTCACTTTTTAAATTAATGTTCTTTGTTACATTCATATTTCATCGTAATCAGAGTATTCATATTATTTCATTTATCTTTTCAAGAGTCTCTTGTTTCTTACCTCATTCTAAACAAATTTTGAAAAACGAGTTAGAGTCGCGCAACCGATTACGTCGTCTCCTGTTCGAAAGTGTTGAATTATAAATATGACAGGATAACTGGCCATATTTATAGGAAGACGGTCCCAAATTGTTCACGTACTTTGGACAGTCTGGGGATGTGTGGCCTGCGTAGTTGGACCACGTGGTCCCGTACGATTCCAGAGAGACTTTTGGTGGTGTCTCCCTGTTGTTCTCCGGATACACAACCCTCTTGACCCCAAGTCAAGACGTGTATTTAGAGAACAACGGGTAGATGCTGCCAAAATTCTCTCTGGAACCGTATATCCATGTGGCCCGGCTACGTGGGCCGCACATCCCCGGATGAGATTTAGGACCTATCCTTGCTTATTAGTGCCTAAAGTCTAGCATCGTATAATCGTACATTTTTATAATGAAACATTAATGTCACCCTTCTCTTAATGTTTAGATATCTACACATTCCTCTGCTAGGTCTTCTAGCTCCGTCAATGAGGTCAAGCTAGCATTCAAGAAGCTAAAGATGTAAGCAAAGTGACCGACGGACAAGATAACCGTCAAGGCGGTCAATAGCGATGGCCTGCTAACAGATAAAGCGGTCTTGCAACGGCTGAGGAAGCTTGCGGGACTTATTGCATGGGAGAGGGTCCCGTTGACCCTGAGGAAGTTTGACGATCTTAGTCGTGAGCAGAAGACTGCACTCTTCAACGACGAGATCAACAGTTTCCTCGAGTTTTTCGAGAAAACAAAGGCGACATCTTACAGGACTACGATGAAGATGATATCCAAGCTATGAAGGTCTCATAAAAACAACCTTATCTCAAACTTTGTCGCCAAAGACCTCGAGCCCTTTACAAAGTACCCATACCTAAAAAAGAAGGACTAGGACCAATTTGTCAACATGAATAGCTCAGCTGAGTTCAAGGCAGAGAGCTCTGGCAAGAAGGAGCTCTTGGCTAGGAATAAGCTACTCCACAACCTTGGTATAACTGGTTACATGGGGATGAAAGATAAGTGATTGGCCGAAGATGCCAAGATGGTTAGTGAGGGCAAAGAAAATCCGTGGCAACAATTTTCCGGCATAGCGGAATCATTTCTAAGGGCCCAAGGGAGACTGACAGAGAGCAGTGAAGTCACGTGGACTTCAAGCGAAGCGACGTCAGTGGCTCAGAAGGTCAGAGATCTGGCCGTCCAGGCATCACAAGGATCATTCACTGCCATGCGGGAGCAGGATGAGCTAACAAGTGCTCTCGGCAATCCAGAGCACCTTGGTCATGTGCGGGGCATCTCTAGCTCGCAAGGCTAGAAGCATGGTTTCCCGGATAATGCTGACATGTACAAGAAGCGAAAAAGGTCCAGGGAAATCAATGTAGAAACGCTCTCTGCGAAAATCAAGAAGAATCTATATGCAAATATCACAAGGAGCTTAGCTCAACAAGGTATCATCCTTCAAGAACTTCAAGGTACATTGGATAGCCCTGCTTGTGTTAGAAGAGCAGCTGTGCATCAAGAGAGGTCGAGCAGCAACGACCAGAAGTGACCCCACAATATTGCAGCGGTTTGGATGACACTATTGACCGGCTAACTGAACCAACCCGTGCAAGCTTATCTTAAAGCCTGGGGGTATCAGATTGAGGTGGCAAAGGGTGTGGTCTACCCATATCAACATGAGCTACACAACGTGCCAATAAGGAAGGGATGTGCAGTAGTGTATATCGATTTTGTGCACCCAAATGCAGAAGACATCGTACTACATATTCCTCCTAATGACGAAATGATTACTCTACGCGATGTACATCTCTCGAGGGTATAATGGAACCAGGTGGACATTTTCATCGATGCCGATACTTCTGTAAGCCAGGCTTGTGCTCAACCTCCTGCTGATCAACCTCAACAGTAATATCAATATTGTAATATTTAGAACAACCATTACTTGTAGATACAATAGAAAGAATAGAAATAGGGTAAGTCATTAGAGACTCAACTCTCTCTTCAAGGCTCTTATTGTTCTCAAGAACAATAAGCTCACTCTTAAGAGTTTTGAGTGTTTTCTCTAATTTCCCTTTAGACTCGTTTACTAAACTAGATTATTTAGTCAATTTGTGTAACTTTTTCGTTTCCTTAGCAAGAAGCCTCTCTAGTTCAAGATTTCTCTCCTTCTCATTAATGAGAAGATCCTCTTGTTTATCTAAAGTTGCTTCTTGTGCCTCTATTGTTTATTCATATTTTTAAACATGTCATTATCAAATTTAGACTCATCATCACTAGAATTACTATACACATCTTTATCTAAAGCCATTGACATCATAGTTACCTTTGCTCTTTGCCATGAAGTACTTGGGGGAGACAATATCGTCATCGCTCGAATCTCCAAATAGCGAGGGCTTTGGAGTCATGATGTTGGCGATGGCGGCGGTGGCAACTCCCTTCTTGCTGGAGTCAGAGTCTGACTCTAACTCAGAATTAGAGTCGGAGTTCCATTTCTCTCCAATGTGAGCATGGCCACCTTTCTTCCCCTTCTTGTATTTGTGCTTCTTTTTGCTTTCTTGCTCTTTTTTTAAGACAATTGGTTATGAAGTGACCAAGATCATCATATTCATAGCACCCCTTCTTTGACTTTTTTCTTTGATTTATCATTCTTTTTCTTATATTTGTCAAAGCCACTTCATGAACTTTTTAAACTTCTTGACAAAAAACACGCGCTCTTCATCATCTCTTTCATCATTACTTGACTCTTATTTTTTTTTAGCTTTGAGAGCCATATCCTTGTCTTTATTATTTTGAAGCTTGGCAATGTCTTTAACTTTCTTGGCTTCTTCTTTCATCAATTCATGTGCTATTATTCTTCCTAGCACATCATTTGGAGTCATCTTCTTAAATTCTTTGCGCTCTCAGATTAGAGTCACCGAGGTAGGATTCCTTAGTGCTATAGCCCGAAGCAATCTCTTCACCACCACATGGTCGGTTATTTATTCGCTTTCAAGACCCTTGATTTTATTTACAAGGACCATAAGACGATCATACATCTCTTGAGGAGTCTCATTATTTTCCATAACAAATCTGCCGAACTTCCCTTCAAGAAGCTCAATCATTAATTCTCTGACTGAAGATGTACCTTTATGGATAACTTGAAAAGTTTCCCATATCTCCTTAGCTTCTTCAAGTCTGGCCTTTGTTCCAGTGCGCCCTCTTCCATCGCGCCCTCCGTTTCATCGCTGACCCTCCTCATCGCCTCCTCGTCTCGTGCATCTCCTCCTCCTAAGGTCCTCCTCATCCTCCTACTCCTCCTACTCCTACTCCTCCGTCGAGGCTAGGGTTTGTTACTTGTTGCTTTGTGAATATATTGCTTTATGAATATGCTGCTTTATGAATATGTTGCTTTGTAAATAGCTCAATGAAGAGAGGGCTATTAGTGTGAGGATGTGTGTGACATTTAGGCTCTTTTTTGGTTTTGACAAGCTTGTTCATGCAATTATGTTACATTACGTGCTACTGGTATTATTTAGTTGTTTTGTTCATGCAATGATCTTGCATTGTGTGCTCAATAAAGAGAAGGCTATTAGCATCAGGATGTGTGTGATAATTATGCTCTTTTTTTCATTTTGATAAGTTTGTTCATGCAATGATTATATTACGTGCTACTATTATTGTTTCTATATTTTGTTCATGGAATGATCTTACATTATGTGCTCACTTTCATAAAGTTTGGTCATTTACATTTCTTTTTCTTCAATATTCTTTAGGGGTAATATTTAATTAATTAGTTGTCACACGCATCTATGAATTGAAATATAGCCCTAGTGGCGAGGAGGCCATTAAGTTGGTAGTCCGACATCTGAGACCAATCCGTGTTTTTGTCTTGTGGCTTACACGACTATTATTATACTTTTTCCATCGTTGTTAAATATAACATGAATTAGTGAAAGTTGTCTAGAGGGAGGGTGAATAGGCAATCTAAAAAATTCTCAATTAAACAGGTTAGTTTAAACTTCCAGGGCCCGGACTATCCGGACTTAGTTGGATACTCCGGGTGCCAGATAAAAATGAAACCCTCCAAAGGTTCGGATTATCCGGGTATAACCTGATGATCTGGGCACAACAGATCCGAAACAGTAAAGACTGCAAAAAATAACCTAGCCAACGAACTTCTAAAACAATAAAGCATACGATTGCTAGTTAACAGAAAGATTGATAGAAATTACAACTAGCAAGTGCAAAGATGGACACAAGTGATTTTTCACCGAAGTTCGGATCTAATGATCCTACGTAGGGCTGGATATCGAGCTGACTCGAGCTGGCTCGGTCCAACTCGAGCTTGCTCGTTGAGCCACAGAGCTGGCTCGGCTCGGCTCGTTTGCTAGCTCGAGTTGGCTCGTTTAGCTTGTGAGCTAAATCATAAATACAATTTGCATCATTATATAATCTGATTGAGTTATTAAAATTTGAAGAAAAAGACAACTAATATACGTATATTACTATCCAACAATAATCAAAACATAATATTTTCATAAACTACTGACCACGGATCATCAATGGTTTTATTAAACATTGAATTATATTAAAGGAAGAATGCAAAAGTAACATGAATCAGAGATTGTTTTTTACCTCTCGACTACACTCTCCATCCGTGCAATGCAGCAGAAATACACCCTGAAAAACCAGTGCGTACTCCTGTATTGCCGCACCGTATAAGCCCGCATGCACAGACAAAACAACGCGTACAGCGTACTGGTCACTGGTTTCACAGGCATGCGAGCTTGTGTGCAGGTCTGTGGGCTGGGGCACGCAGTGAGGCCTGTGGGCTGTGGCGTGCAGTGAGCTAGGCAGCGTATGGGCTATGGCATGAGTGGCTGACTGGTCAGCTCGTTTGGCTCGCAAGCCAGCTCGAGCTGACTCATTAAAACAATGAGCTGAAATGCTGGCTCGAGCTGACTCGTTAAGAAAATGAGCCGAGCTAAGTCGAGCCGAGCTGGTGACAAATCGAACGAGCTAGCGAGCCACGAGTATTCTGTCCAGCCCTAATCCTACGTCTCCGTTGAGGAAACCCTAAAGGGGCCGGGTCTCTTTCAACTCTAATTCTCACCAAGCGCTCACCACCACCAGCCTTGGATTTCCACTATGTTATCTCTTTTAAAGTCGAGGCGAGGCTGAGTATAAACTTTTCCGGTCACCTACAATCTCTTGGGTGCTCGAGGATCGACGCCTAGCCATCTAGGAGGGATCACCTCTAAAAATAATGAATCTGTTGATGTGATCCAATGCAACCACAACTCCCAAAAAGTAGATCAATCAAGAACACGAGGAGTTTGTGGAGAAATCTAAATCAACTCTCAAGATCCAATCAAGAATCGAGCACTAGAGAAGAAGAGAGAAATATGACAGGGCTACTAGGATTTGGAATCACGTACCCTGATTATGGAGAGGGAGGGTATTTATACCCTATCCTAATTCTAGCCGTTAGGGCAAAAAATCGTGCACTGTTCATCCGGACAATCCGGACTAATAAAAATTCGAAACAAAACCGGTGTTTCGGATAGTCCGGCCTGAATCCGGATATTCAGAGAAAAAATAAAACAAAACAGAAAGGTGTTTTCGGACCATCTGGCCATGGTCCGGATGCTCCGGGCCACGGAATAAAATCTAACATAGAGCAATTTTCGGATCATCTGGCCAGAGTTTGGATGTTCTGTCTCACAAAAATAATTCGACAGAAACATATTTTCGGATCATCTAGATAGGTCCGGATGTTCCAGGCTTCAAAGAAAATCCAAACAGAAACATATTTTCGGATTATTCGGCTTGAATCCGGCCAGTCCGACTTGCAAAATAAATCAAACAGAGGCATGATTTCGGATTATCAGGCTTGAATCCGGGCAGTCTGACATGCAAATAAAATCCAACAGAAGCATGTTTTTGGATACTCCAGATATGTCCGAATCATCCGACTTTTCTAGAAAAACAAAACCTAACTTGAAAAAATTCTAAAACTTTTAAAGAAGGATTTTGCTTTGAGTACTTATCTTTGGATCATTGATCAACGCATCCCTCTTGATAGTACAGCACATATAGACTCAATAAAGTATTAAATATATGCAATTTGCATATTTTGAACCTAAGTAGTACTAAAGAACATGATTTCTTCAAATCTAAATGAGCTGCAATGCCACTTTAGATTTCGATGTCTGTATTTATCTTAGCAACAATGTTAGTAGCATTTGATCACTATTGTCATTAATACACCAAAACAAATTAGGGACCTAGATGCATCAAGATGCACTTTCAATTAGGGACATGGCAAGCCTAAGTGATCGACAGGGCACTTTCGCCGGACAGCGTGCTTCCAGCAGTAGGCGAGTCCCTATGGTATTATTGTACTTTTTTCTGTCTTGTACTGTAAGTGCTATGTTTAATTATAGTAATCTATGTCAACAATGTAGATACCGACTTATGTTCCTAGCAGTTGCCTCCTGAAAATCAATCATTACGTCAATAACACCTGGTTTTAGCTAATTTTTTAGAGATAACGGATTAGAAGTTGGCACAGTATGCGCCTTCCATTACAACATTAACAATGGTGTAATTGAGGCTATTATATATGTGGTGTAAACCTAGGATATGATATCTTTATGTCCATTTTTCTTTTTCACTGATAACCATTGTGTATATTGTACTGATTCTTTTTTCTTCAGGGAGAAGGAATAAATGGTGACCATAAAAGAGGCTGCAAAACTAGACACGTACAGCCTTAAGCAATTCATGGCGGGTAGACAGAAAGAATATTCCCAAGACACTATTCAAGCTCTTAATATCGATCTTAGGAAATGTCCCAGTGGAAGTTAAAAGTTAGAAGTTAATCTTATGGAACTTTGTTTTAGGCAATTTCTTCGAGATAACGAGTTAGAAGTTAATATATGTAATATTAATTTGGTTATGAATCTTCTATAATGAATTGTCTGTGTTCTGTGATGAATTATCTGTGATGTGCTTTAGAATATTAGATATGTTGGCTGCCAAATCTTGGCTTTGATTCAGGATGCAGCATAAAAATAATTATTTTTTTAAAATGACCATACTATTAGTGACATGTGACAATAATCACCCGTCACTAAAGGGACCTTTAGTGACAGGTGAATATTGTTGCCTGTCACTAAAGGTTGACTCTTTAGTGATAGGTAAATACCCGTCACTAATGATCTGTCTTCACTGACATGATAAGAGTCACGGGAGATTTGTCCATCACTAATAGAGGTTATTACATATCACTAATAGGATTTTCTGTGGTAGTGTTTCTACTATACGGATGTCTCTAGTGAATTAATTTGTTCGACAAAAATATAATTTCTATTAGGGAAACACACCTACCATCATAATTTTGATCCAACCATTAACTTTTATCTATACACCATTCAATTGATGTGTACAATTGCTGTGGAAAAATGGATTGATTTTTATGAGTATATATATAATTATGTACGCATATTATGGGTGATACTACGGGTCAGACGTCTGACGTTATGCAAAACGTCGGATAGATGTTTCAGTGAAACATTTTAAATAAAAATGGTGAAATATTTATTTTCAACTGTTGAAACATTTATCTTCAACTGATGAAATATTCGTCTTCAACAGGTGAAACATTCATCTTCAACAGGTGAAACATTCAAAATAAAAAGAGTGAAAACATTTGAAATAAAAGGATGAAACATTTAAAATAAAAGGGTAAAATATTTTGCTCTCAACTATGAAACATTGAGTTCTAACTACTGTAACAGATAAAATATTCATCTTTAACTAGTGAAACATTTATTTTCATCATCTAAAACATTCGTTTTTAATAAGTAAAACATTCACGTGGACATGGCACCTGTGAGGCTCATTGATAAAATCAAGCTTAGGCTGGCTATCCGGCACAAGCTAGTCCACGTGGACGCGTGTGAGGAAATCCCATTCTCTGGACGACCGACCAGAAGCATTATCAGCATATTATGGCTTGAACGGCCAGCATCCACTGAGATCCTAGTTTTCACTTGTTGAATGATTTGAGCTTTCTTGACACCTCCCCAATTTTTGTCCACCTCTAATAAATTTTGGCTTTGGAAATAAAAATCCAGATATTTTTGGGAGAAAATCTTGATCATCTAGAGATATTTGGATTTATCCATGCAAGTTCCATGGAGCTATATTCTTCACCACAAAAAAATACAGAAGAAAAATGGACGACTGCATGAGTGACCAAGTATATGGCATGGCTGGCCCAGAAGCCACATCACTGCTGATCAGTAGATGGCTCCAAAAATCTACTACCTAACACTTTTAAGATAAAGATGATAAATTAGTACTTTACTTTTGAGATAAAGTTGATAAATTAGTGGTTAGATTAAAAGGTCAAAATATCTCTTATTAGTTATTAATAATAAAATAGTATTATGAAGTAACATAAAAGAAGTAAAAAACTTTTTGAATTACGAACCGAAGATAGATAAGAGGTAAAAATGAAGTTTTTTAAATACCATAATTAATAAATTGATTTTGTCACTCTTAATTTTTTGTATTTTTTACAATTATATAAATAAATTAAACAGTTTGATTTAGCTATATCGAGTATGCTATACCATTAAATACTGATGAAGCCTCCATAGTTTTCTCTAATCTTCAGATTTTGCTCTAAACTTGCAAAGGAGGTAGAGAGAGAAAGCGACATCCAAGGGGCAGAGAAAGTCATTGGCAACTTTTGGTTAATCCATTTTTTATTTTTTGTTAAATTCTAATTTACTATAATCAACGGCTCAGATTGATTATATGTCTTATCTCTTTCTATGGTAATTGTTGTATCATAAAGAGCCTCATATAAACAACACAAGGATTACATCCACACCATTTATATGTCCAAACTAGAAAAAAAAAACAGAAACAAAAATTCACCATTGTAAATATCATTGACCTATGTGTTTGTATTAAAGGGCTAATTTGATTGGTTTCATTGTAACATATGTAACATCAAATTTGATGTTTTATAATTATACCACAAAATGGCATGACCTCATGAATTTTTGGACCACGTACAGTTTAGTTGCAGTCACATGTCCTCACTGGACTAACTATATACCTCCAACTACTTCACCTTTTAACCTGTAGCACACAGCATGCCTCACATCACATAACCAATTAACATGGTAATTAAAATGTGCCTGCCTACAATTAACCCCTTGTTGTTCTGACAGGAAACCAATCACTGCATATATTGTAATATACGGTGTCTGAGTCTTCTACTCCGTCCCAAAAAGACTTTATCATAGTCGTTTTGGGATACACACACACACACACATCTTAGGTTATTAGCATGGTAGGTGTGAAGAAGACAAAGTATTCAATAAGGTTTATACATGCTGTATATTTATGAAGAATCTTTTCATACCATGACACACAAATGGCTGACATCGAAGACATGGCCACCATGGATTTCTTGGCCTGTTGCCAACATCTTTTGTCACATCTTCCATCTAGGTATACTATGACAAGTTGGTATAAAGTGTAGTAACCAGGTGGTCAGATACTAGTATATACTTCAGCTAGGTGATTCTATCATGATTGAGTAATGATTGGTTGCAAGAGTCCTAAGTATACTGCCATATAAATAATAAAAAGCTATGATCCATTCCATCATATATAATGTTACTTACTCCCCCAGTACTATAATATTAGGACCTAGAACTAGATTTGATATTTTATAGTACAACAAATTTGAACAGTGACAATATTACGGGACATAGGGAGTAGATTAGAAGGAAATGTCTAACTAGTACATGTACTTGAGAATTGGTACAATCAGGCTCTAAATATGTAGGCATGTTTGGAAGTGAGTTTAGATGGTAAATGATAGACGATCAGATGCTTTAACCAAATAGTTTGATCGTTCAAACAGGTAAATATAATGATAAAAAGTTGATAAATAACTTTAAAATGATTTTCAACACTTTTATATACAAATTTTTTGAAGAAATTGTATTGTTTATGAGTTTGAAATAAGTACCGCATGATAATTTGAACAGTGGTTTTTACCATGCTGCCATATGAATGGAGGAGATTGAAATGGCAGATGAGAGTGATCTAGCTGTTGTTGCAAGGGGCCGGAAGGGGACAAGATAAGCTGTTGCTGTCTTGCTGAGTGAGCAGTTGCAGTGACAAGTAGCCAACAAAGCAACAGCAGCTTTTGCATTGCTAGTTGTCAACTGTAAATCAAAAAGAGGGAAATGAAATCTGAAGCCATGAACTGTAAATAATGCTGAGGAACCCTAGTATGAATCTGCAGGTCGGACAGATCGCTCGTTCTTATCCGCTCAGGCCATCAGGCAGGCCATTTCATCGGAATAGATCGACCCCTCTCCGTCTCCGGCGGCTTGTTCGCGGTTGTAACAGTTATTATGGTTTTTGTCAGTCTCATTAACCGACGGGTAAGCGGTTATCGGCCAGTAACTTGTCGGAAAACAGCTCTAATTCGATGTTGTCCCCTGCACGCCACATATCACAAATCCAAGCTTAAATCTACAGTTCTATGTATATTCCTCCAAAAAATAGTCTGACATTTTGGTTATTGTGAAAAACTTGTGAACTTAGTAAAAATCTGAATACAAAATTAAATTTGAATTATCTATTTTGTATTTGTATTCGAGAATATTCAGCGTATTTAAATTTAAAGCAAATTATAATAAATAATATTATCAAGTTTTAATTCCATACACATCCGATATGAATACATCCCTTAAAACCGCTGTAATCGGCCAACGGCGACCAAACGAACCATATCTACGATGTTGTAATTTAACTAGCTCCAAGGTCTTGTTTATAAAAGAAGCTGTCACCTTCATCCGGACGAAAATATGAAATCGCTTCTGGTCGTCAGTGATGCTTACAGAAAAGAACGGGAGATACTCGATGATTTTACTAGGTGTACGTTGCTGGGTGCATGCAACTAATTATAGCTGTCGCTCTTGCGTGTATTTATTTATTTATTTGTTGACAAGGCGGTGACATTGACAACAGTTAACTCCTGCACGGACACGGATCATTCATCTAGTATTTATTTATTCTCTCTCTGTTTGTGAGATGATTAGGTGGCACAATAGATCTTTTTATAAAATTCTAGTATGTCACGGGTACAGGCTACCGCGTCCTAACTTGGGTATTTTAAAAATGATATTACAGTGCGTGTCCGGTTGTATAAAGTAATAACTAAATTTAAGAGTAGCATGCAAAATTTATATTTTATAAGTACTATATTATTATATTTTAAATAAATTTTAAAATTATATTATATGATACAGAGAGTATTCATATAAAAAATACGTCAGTAATACCACGGATTCTCTTTATCATAACTTGTGTGGAAAGCTTCTAATATACAGCTCCTTAAATAGATCACAAAACTAAATAACTATATAATTTAAAATAAACTAATAAACAATAACTTTTATATTTTAATACTCACCGGTTGATTTTCAAAATCCAAAGCTCCGAGACAAAGCATTTTACTATTTACCAAGTTAGACATAAGTTTAAGGTTTAAGGTTTGAAGGTGTATAAACCTACAAAAGTGTATCTTGATGCATCTAGGTTTCTAATTAATTTTGGTGTATTAATGATAATAATGATCAAAAACTACTAATCGCATTGATGAGATGTATGCAGTGAATTCATAAAAACGGCGTTACAATTGAAACAAATTTGGAGAAAAGCTCCGTTTAGTCTAAAATAGGCTGAAAGGCACAAAATGTTGAATCACATATATATTTGAGTCTAGGACCGTCGTACTATAAAGAGGGATTAATTGAAAGTTGTTTCAAAGCTTTTTGCTTAAAGAAAAACTTTTTTGAAAGCTTTTTGGATTGATTCAAACTCATTTCAGAATTTTTCAGTTTGACCAGAACTTCCGGTTCAGCCCGGAACTTTCGAAAACATCGTTCTGTTTCTGAGAATTGGCCCGGAACTGGCTCTGTCCGAAACTTCCAAAAAAGTCATTCTGTATCAATTTATTTTCTGGCCCCGAACTTCTGGCTCTGCCCAGAACTTCCGAAAAAGTCGTTCTGTATCGATTTATTTTCTGGCCCGGAACTTTCGGCTTTGCTCGGAACTTCCGAGAAAGTCGTTCTGTATGGAATTTATTTTGGCTCGGAACTTCCGGCTAAAGCCCAAAACTTCCGAAAAAGCTGTTCTGTTTGAATTTATTTCTCAGTCCAGAACTTCCGGATTGATCCAAAACTTCCGAATGAACAGTTACAAAATATCTTCAAACGACCACTTTTTGAGTGAGGGGTATAAATACCCCCTCACCCCATTTTAACAGAATAGAACTCTTGAGAAAATATTCCAAAACACTCTCTCACTCTTTTAAAGCTAGATCTTAAGCAAATCTTTGAGATTTCATCTGAGAGTACAATATAAATCTTCTAGCAAACTTCTTGCTTCATCTTTTGAGAAGATTTTATATGGTTGAGTTCATTGGATTCATTGAAAAATCTTGAGCACAAAGATTTGAGCCTATAGATCTTTCAACGGATTTGTTACTCTTAGAGATGCTACCTCCTAGACGGCTATGCATCAATCCACGAACATCTAAAGCGATTGTAGTGTGTCTGGAGAAGTTTATACAAGCTCTACCTTGGCTTTGATAAGGTAACTAGTGGAAATCCAAGCTTAATTTCGGTTAAGGCTTGATGAGGAAAAGGGCTGAAAGAGACCCGGCCTTTTGGGCCCCTCAACAGAGATGTATGATTGGTGGATCCAAACTCCGGGAAATAACCCTCTTGTGTTCATCGTGTTTTTCGCGTTCTTGCTAGTTCATACTTTCATATTGCTTGATCTACTTGCTAGCTAGGTTACAGAACATATTCTTATGTAAAAGTTGTAGCTAACAATATTGCTCATACTTGTATTTATTTATATTGTTAGCTAGATTAAATTTCATATCTATTTGGTGATTTTCTGGTCTGCCCAGAACTTCTGATTCAACCCAGAACTTTTAGACCCTTAGAACTTTCGCCTTCCTCCGGTGCCCCGGAACTTCCGGTTTCAGTCAGATCTTCTGGGACTGGAGATTTTAGAACTAATCGTTTTTCACGAGAAATTTTTAGATCGTCAATTTAACCCCCGACAACTTTTAACCTAACCTTAGGTGATATAGTCCATTAGTTTTTACATGAAGTGCACCGACAGAATTACGGCACGATGCTAACGTTTGTGCTTAAAAAAAAGCTCATAACTAAATCTCTCCAACTCGGTAGTTGACAATTTCTTTTTGTCAAAAACTAATAATTTTTCATCAGCATTTTTAATTATTTTTTGTTTATATTAATGACAGTGCCGATGTATCGGTTAGGAAGCTACGGATTCGACTGTTTTATCTCACCATTATTTTATAAAGATCTTTACACAAACTACAGAATTCCTTTCTTTAAAAACGAACTACATGAGATACTATTTATTTCCTCTGTCCCAAAATAAATTATTTATAGAAAAAATAATTCGAATATCAAATCAGCATTATTAGATTCATTACAAAGTTTTCATAGCTATGTTTATACTCTATACTGCTGTAAAGTTGATTAAAACATGAATATATTGACTTAGTTGATGTTAATATTCCTTTATTACAAATTTTAATTAAAATTAATGACAGGTTAGAAATATATCATTATAACTTTACTGCTCAAAAATATGTTATCATTGTCTATCGCTTATCGCTGATAGACGGGTGACACTATAGTTGCCGACATTATATTTTTCAAATTCCAAAAAAATATAATTAAACATCAATATTATATTTTTAAAATTCCAAAAAATGTAATTACACGTCAGGATTTATACCTAAAATAAAAGTCGAAATAAACCAAAAATATCTCGTTGTTGGATGATGAGATGGAGACGGGCAGCCGTGTCGGATTCCTTGCCCTGCTCTGGGTACACAAGATTTCACGTGCCCCTCCGACCCCACACACCTGACCGGCCGCGTCGGTTTCTCTTTCTCCTCCTTCCGACCACTACGGGCCGTCCGATCAAGTGATGGACGGCGGATAGGTGGCGTGGGACTCCCCCACACGGAACACGTATTTATTTCGATTCACCTGGACTTTCGGGGACTTTTTGCATTGTGGCCCCCGAAGGTTTGGATATTTCTAGGCTTGTACTTGTTGGCGGTTTGTGACATAGTAAAAAGGAAGATTTGGGAGCTGATTGGTTCTCAGCTACACTTTGTCACACCTAAAGCTAGATAAATTTAATTAAATTAGCAGGTATTTGGTTGCTGTCACAAACTGTGACAAGGTTCTCTTCGATCCCACACGTCAATGACTTAAAAAAGTATGACAAAATTCTCTTAAACTTAAGAAAGTGTGGCAAAGAATTTGATAACCTCAACTTAAGTAAGTATGATAATTTTTATTGATAAATGGTGGCTAGCAACCAAACAGTACCTTGATCATGTATCCTCTTTTAGAAGGAAATTAAGGATTTATATTCCACTTTTTAGTGATACGTGGGGTTCTTTTGGGTTAATGATATGTGGGTCAGGAAGATAAATTCTCAATTTCTATCTAAATGTATGGTATATGATCAAGTTTTTCTAGTAAAAAAGTCAAACCGGTATGATTCGGCCAGTTCAACTGTGTGACCGGAATATTTATTTGACACATATATTTAAACTTGGATATAATCCACAAGATAGCTAATTTGATCACAATGGGTTCGAACAATAATCTCCCTACTTTTTTCAGCGGTACAGGCTCCCGCGTCCTAACTTGGGGAGACCAAACGCGCTCGTATTTGATTACTTTTAAAATAATTTGAATCAAAATTAAGGACAGGTTAGAAATATATCATTATAACTTTATGGTTCGAAAATATGTTATTATTGTGCATCATAGATGGGTCACACTATAGTTACTGACGTTATATGTTTCAAATTCTAAAAAATTGTAATTGCACGTCAGGATTTATCCCTAAAATAAAAGGTCGAAATAAACCGAAAATATCTCGTTGTTGCATGATGAGATGGTGACGGCCTGACGGGCAGCTGTCGGATTCCCTGCCCTGCTGGCCTGCTCCTCCGACCCCACACCCGACCGGCCGCGTTGGTTTCTCTTTCTCCTCCTTCCGACCACTTCTGGCCGTCCGATCAAGAGATGGACGGCAGATCGGTCGCGTGGGACTCCGCCACCCGGAACATGTATTTATTTTGATTCACCTGGACTTTTGGGGACCTTTTTCATTTTAGCCCCCCGAGGTTTGTATATTTCTTGGCTTATACTCGTTGGCAGTTTGTGGCATAGTAAAAAAGTCGAAAACCACTCATTTGAAACACAGGAATTGGTTGAATTTCCACAAAAATCTTTTAAAATTTCTTTATTCTAATTTCTAAAGGAGTTCTTAGTGTATGATTCTTCGGCCGGTTCAACTGTATAACTAAAATATTTATTTGACATATATATTTAAACTTAGATATAATCACAAGATGGCTAATTTGATCACGACAGGTTCAAACAATAATCTCCCTACTTTTTTCATACTATTTAGAATAATATGGGTTGTGAGCCTTAGTAAATAGGATTTGAGCCTGAACTAAGCTCATGTCTTACCCAATTTATATGAATCACCAATTCAAAATAGTTCCGTTCACAAGATATTATGGAGAAAACTGTAAGTTCGTCTGGTTCACACCAATTCAATTACAAATACGTTTTTTATAAATCAAATCGAACTTTCCGGTTTTGGTTTTTTCATCAAACCGCTGGTCCAATCCGGTATTTTTTTACTATGGTTTGTAATGCTACGTCTAATTTTTGTTGTAAGTACGTGTACAACAACGTGGCGCCAATCTTAATTTTGTTTCTTGGATGTGAAAGGATGAATTTCACTATGTTCTCGAGGGTGAAGTGAACAGATGTAATTGCACAAACACATATTATACAATGTCTTTAGAATAAACAATTTTAATGGAAATTAATTTTTACTCATCACATCAAAATCTGTAAGGATAATTTTCAAGACTCTACAGCAAATAAACACATAAATAGATAAATTTTATTAAAATTGGTGAAACTGTAAAAATGTTACAAAGAACCAACTCATCTCATCATATGTGCTTGTTTCCACATTTTAGAACAATGATGTACTTCGACTTATTTGCAACGAAAAATAATTTTTAGTTTATACTTTCGTATTTATATCCTTAACATTCCTAAATTCTTCCAAAAAAATAAAATATTCAAATTAGCTTGTAAAGGCCAAATCCTAATACTACTCTAACCATAGCTAGAGTAAGGAAGATTTTAACTAGGAAAATTCTTTAAAAAATTGAATACATGATTCCTTGAGGACTCTAGTGCATAAAGTCCCTCCCATAAAATTGCTACTTCGTCGTCACCTTCTAATTTCCCCTCCTCCGCTCCACATGACGGCGGCGGCGGCGGCGTAACCGGAGTCGACGGCGGCGTAGTGACGCGCGAGCAGGAGGCGGCGTGCGATGGCGGCTCCGGC
>KE372687.1:87747-98252 GCA_000418225.1 Zizania latifolia | reverse complement strand
CTCTGCCGCCACGCTCTCCCCGAGCAGCAGAGCACGGATTTCGATCTCAAGACCCTGGAGCTCGTCGTACAGTTCGTCCCTGACCAGTGACCACCTACCGAGACGACTGTAACGACGACGACCGTAATGACGATGATTGTGATGACGACTGTAATGAGGACGATAACAGTATAGTAGCTTCAGCGCTAATGTTGTGTAAATATTTTACAGTTAATGTAATTTTTGTAGAATTATTTACAGGAAGAAAAAATTGAAATATATATAATCAGTTAATGTTATGTCAGACGGGCATTTAATAGGCGCAACATTTTCCATCGAAGTTTCATTTCATGTGTTGTAAAAAATCTTTTATATATTGACTCTTATCCCATTATTTACTTCATGGACCTAATTAATTATCGCTCTGTGCTTGCAATTGATTTTGCAAGTTACAAATGCTGAAATACAGCAGTAATTACTCCTTGTGAATACATACCATACAGCGTCAAGAATAAATTCATATTTCAGTCTAGAAAACAAAAAATGGACAAGACTGGTATAATTCTTTTGTGACATTTACTTAATATCCTATATATCGATAATTATATAAAATGAACACATGATTAAACTTATAGTAGGACGTGTAGTATATATATTCAAATCTGTAGAATGACTCTAGCAAGGCCTAGATGAATAGTATTGAAAATATATGTGAAAAATAGGGAATTGATCCTTGATTGGTGGCTTGCTCCGATGATCAACTAGGGTGCAACGATGTTGTTGCATGATGAATATACCGAGAGATCAGCTAGTCTGGGGTTTTTTTACTACTCTTTTATCATTGATTTATATTTTGAAGCTTTCTTACAAACCATCAATTTATACTTTTAGAATACCTTTTTGTGGCTATCTAAATTGCCATGTATCAGATATAAATAAAAACACAAATATCAAAATTTTAAATTTTCATCCAAAGCCTTATCGAAAGAAGATGCCCCTATATTAGAATCGTTCATCCACAACAAGTAATTACAAGCCGTCTGAGAGATACTGATGGTTCATTAAATGTGTCACCCCAAGGGGTAAGCAGCATGTGTGTACGCAGCCATAACAGGCCAAGGGCTCGTTTGAACATATGGATTTTATAGGATTTTTACATAAATTCAACTAAATTCTTTAAAATTTATTTGAAAATACTCCATTCAAAGGAGCCCTAAGATTGTGTGGAAGAGAGGATGCTTCTGAGGAGGGATTTGATGTGAAGTTCTTATTTTTAAATTTCGGATTTGATGTGAAGTTTGTAGAATGAAAAGAGAAATTCAAGACACTTATCTATGCTCCTAGCCTGCGAGCATTTCGACAATGAGAGAAGAAAATGAGGCCGTACTCACATTGCAAATGCACTTCGTATGTCCAAACCAGGCCCACATCAGCACCGTCGATTAGGGTGACAGTTCGGAGCTGCTGTTCAATGCCTTTAAAATCACAATACAACGAAGAACGGTTTATAGCGTGATGAATGAAACGCACTTGCGCTAGCTCCCTATTGTCTGATGGGCTAGCCACTGTTTTGAGAAAAATGGGCCAGCCCATTAGCAGTTTTAAATAACGTTAATTTTTAATTTTATGAAAAACAGAACACTTCAAAAATTCATAAATAATTTGAAATTTTGAAATTTTATTTCAGAACACTTAAAAAATTCATAGAAAATTCAAAAATTTATTTCAACTCTGGTGTTATAGTTTTCAAGTTTTAAATTTTAGATGCTTAGATTTCGAAACCTATAATATGTTTCATTAGGGAGCCTCTAAATCATAGTTATGGCTTGTCTAGATCTCAGTCACCAGCGAGAGTCTTGGGCCATGAATTCAGTGCCAAATGGACCGGACTTTCCACTGGTCCAATGCTTAGGTCAGGGTGTGTTTATTTGAGATTTTTCGACTATCTTCTCGCGTTAAAAACCTAGAAGTTAAACCAAACATTTTATGTAATTTAGATTTATAAAAATGCATTAGGTTTTAAAAGTGCATGATAAAATTATATGGACTTATATTTTATAGATTCTCAACTCACTGCCGACTGAATATACTATAAAGTTACATGATAATTATTTAGCATACCATACATAAGTGATGTTGTTTTGTTTTTTCAAGATCGCAACATTTTTCTCACAACTCGCAACTATCTTTTCAGAATCTATATAAATTAAGCGAAAAGACTCTTAATTAGGTCGAAGACTCAAAAGAGTAGCTGGATCTCAATTCAACAAGAGCTAGCTCAGAGAAGGGACCATTGAGCAAATTTTGAACAGATGACATTGAATTCAAGTATGGAACCAAAGCCATCGATCGAACACGAATATATACCGGTCCGATTACTGAGGTAAAATAGTCACTAAAAGAAACAAATTTGCGTGGTCAAAAAATTCCTCATGACAATGATCTGCTCAATTTTGCAACCAGTTACATGCATTCCACTGTATTGCCACTACCACGGAACCACTTAAAAGTAACGTCATATCAATGTCGGTTTAAAAAATGAAAGCGTTAAATTTTTTAAACTTGAACGGAACCGGCACTGTTGTGCATGTTTCAGTGCCGGTCCTAGCCACGAACCAACAATGATGCGTACTGCTATAAAACAGTAGCACGAGCTGAACAGTGAGGCGATCAGAATAGTACAGTGCAGAACAGTGCCGGAGGCCAAAGATTTGTGAAGATAAGATTTTGGTAAGCTATTTTGCTATTCGTTTTCTTTTTACCATTTAAATCGTGTACACAGTACTTGCTCTTATTTCTCTTCATGGATGAAATTGAATGCGTGTAATAGAATGAAAAATCGAATTGAATGTTTGGAGGCCATGTTGAATGTATGCTTGCACACATTTATTTCTCTTCATGGATAAAATTGAATGCGTGGAATAGAATGAATGAAGGCTATATTGATTTAGTGCTTATAGATATTAATTGCTCTCTATGAAATTGAATGCATGGAGGCCATGATGATTTAGTGGTTGTACACATGCATGTTGAATGTATGAAGGCCATGAGTTATTTTTAATGGATTGAATATATTGAATGTATAGATGCAATTTTAATCTTATGAAAATTGCTCTTAGCTTTATGGATTGCTCTTCGTGGTTAATAAATATATGGAGATCATGTTGAATTTATTTTTAAAATTCAACATGATCTCCATACAACGTCAACGTGATTAATCTTCATAACCTTTCCATGAGAGTGTAAAAATTAAAAATTGAAATTATTATTTTTAATTAAAAAAGGAAGCACTAAACTAATGGCTTAATACATGGTACGATTACGTGATTGATTTTCACAATATTCTGAATATAGATTCTCTATGTCAAAACATATATTTTCACAACCTTTCTAGGAGAGTATTGAAAAGAAAATTTGGAAAAAATTTAAAATAAAAAATGAAACGCTAAACTAATAAATTAATATATTGTAGGAATGGAATGTTCCGAAGGTAGATTCTCTAGGCCGAAATAAGTACCGGTAAACAACGATGGTTCAAGATATGAGATAATTAAACAATCACTGTCGATCTTTTAAAAATATCGGCAATTTTATGTGCAGGCAAGTTAATTATGTGAGATTAATTATAATGATATGCAAGTGGACCACTCATGGATATACAATGATCGTGGATCCGAGTTCATTAATAGTGCCAACGGTTTTATACTAAGTGTTCAGTCTTACAGAAATAGAAATAATGGCAGTGCTAATCAATACATAAGTTGTCCCTATATCGATTGCAAAAATGAGAATAAATTCGTAAACATTGAGCAAATCTGTGCACATTTGATTCTTAGAGGTTTCAAAGTATGATATACCCGCTAGACAGAACATGATGAACTTGACGATAGTGTGCATGAAGAGCAGCCAATAGTCAAAGAAAACGCATGCGACAATACTATAATTGACCATAACAGAGATGACACATTATTTGATACTAATGATGAAGACATCGATCAAATATTACGTGATGGTGAGGAGGACTTCACTAGTGACAGACAACATGAAAAGTTTTAGCGTATAGTGGCTGACTCTAAAACACCAATATACCCAAACTGTAAAGAGGAGCATAATAAATTGAATGTGGTGCTAACACTGATGCAAATGAAGGCTAGCAACGATTGGTCCGATAAGGGTTTCAATGAATTGTTGATATTTTAAAAGATTTACTTCCAACAAAAAATGTTATGTCTAAAAGTACTTACTATGCCAAACAGGTTGTCTGTCCGTTAGGACTTAAGGTAGAGAAAATCCATGCATGTGTAAATGATTGCATGTTGTTTCATAATGAGGACATAGACCTAGATACGTGTCATGTTTGCAATGCACCACGGTATAAGCGGAGCACTGATAGTGGTGAGAGCGAAAACACTACAGATGCCGAGAGACAAAAGAAGAAAATACCGGTTAAGGTAGCTTGGTATTTTTCAATAATCCTCCGTTTGAAACAGATGTTTGCTAACAAAGCGAACAGTGAGCTGCTGCGATGGCACGCTAAGAAGCGAAAGAAAGATGGAATGCTTAGACATCCTGCTGATGGCATGCAGTGGAGAAGATTTGATTCAAAATACAAACAGTTTTGTATTATGGAAAGACAGCATGCGGGTTTGGGGTGAATACAAAAGAGAGACTTTCACCTTACGTGCAATGTTATTTGTAACGATCTCTGATTGGCCTACTCTTGTTAACCTATCAGGGCAGACTGTAAAAGGGTATAATGGTTGTATTTAGTGCTTAGAGAAAACTGGAGGGCGTTGGTTGTCCAACTACAGAAAAATAGTCTTCATGAGTCACCGTAGGTTCCTTCATGCCGATCATCCGTACCGTAAGAACAAGAGAGCTTTCGATGGGACAGTGGAGACACGTCAAGCTCCGAAGGCTTGTACTGGAGAACAAGTTTTTAGAATTCTGAAAGATCTTAATGTAGTTCTTGGAAAGGGCCCAGGCAATATGAAATTACACGCTAGACAAAACACTCCTATATAGAAGAAGCAATCCATATTTTGGTTGTTATCATATTAGAAAGACCTTATAGTTCGACATTCAATAGATGTAATGCACATCGAGAAGAATGTATTCGATAGCTTGATTCGTACCTTGCTAGACATGCTTGACAAAACAAAAGACACACTAAACGCAAGGCTAGACCTTCAAGAAATGAACCTCTAGAAATACCTGTATTATGTATAACTAGCCAGTGGGAAAAAGAAGCTACCAACAGTTTGCTACACGATGAGCAGACGAGAGAAAGCTAGCATATATGGTTGCCTGCGTAATGTTAAAGTTTCAACCGGTTACTCGTCAAATATTAGAAGCCTAGTGAACATGAAAGACAAGAAGTTAGTTGGCCTAAAATCTCATGACTGTCATGTGATGATGACGTAGATACTTCCAGTTGTAGTTAGAGGCATTTTGCCCAATAAAGTTCGAGACACAATCATAAAGTTGTGTTTTTTTCAACGCAATATCATAGAAGATCGTGGATCCAAACACATTGGCAAAGCTACAGAACGACGTTATCCACACTATATGGCAGTTTGAGATTATTTTTCCTCCAATATTTTTTGATATAATGGTCCATCTAGTTGTTCACATTGTTGGTGAGATAAATATCTTTGGCCCTATGTTTTTGCATCAGATGTATCATTTTAAAAGATTCGTGGGGATTCTAAAAAAATATGTTCATAACTAAGGCCGTCTGGAAGGTTACATTGCCCAATGATGGAGTACAGAGGAGGTCATTGAATTCTGTATTAACTACATGAAGTTGAACCCGATTAGTCTGCCTATATATCGCTATGAGGGGAGACTAATGGGGAAAGGGACAATAGAACATGTATGTATCCACATCAGAGATAGTGTTGTATTCACCCAAGCACATTTTGCTGTTCTACAACAATCAGTTGTAGTTGGACCTTATGTCAATATGCATGTGAATGAAATAACCACCACAAATCCAACAAAGTCACAAGATTAGATCGCAACAGAGCACAGAAATAGAGCAAAGGCAGAGGACTTTTTGCCTTGTGGGGAAACAAGGTCGGGGCCCAAAATAAAATGGGAGCGGATTTGTTTCTCTACCTGCACGGAACCCACAAGGCCCCAAAATAGCTAGTCACTGTTGTTGTCTCGTGTCACCGCCTTGCCTTCGCCCGCTCATCTCGCGTCCACACCATCCCATGCTCAATCCATCTCCACCCGGTTGCCACCCTATCTTGGGAGGCACACTCTAAAACGAGTGGAAGAAGGAACAAGTGGAGGCCTCTGTCTGGAAGAACGGTTAAGTCCTGACTAAAGACAAAACTATAGTCTCTAAACTAGAGAAGTAAATTGCCCTTCTTGAGGGAGAAAGGAACTGATTTTCAGTTTTCTGAAATTGAAACCGTTGCTACTTTTCTTTTTGGTATCACCAACTCTATGCAAGAATGCATGGATCTTCTTGGGGTTGTTGGAACATGAAAACTACTTGTTCTTCATCTCCCAAAACGGAGTAGACATAGTTATATATTATTTTTCCAGAAAGATTAATCTAATATAATCCACAAAAATAAAAAGGACTCTCTCTTTTGTGTGGAAATGTATCAGATTGAATTAACTATACACAATACAATAATGCTTCACGTTTAGGCATTTTTCAGGGGTGGAGACATGGGTATGGGTAGGACGGTTAGGGCTTGAGTCCTACCTCTAGCTCCTTACTTTTACTGATTTTTTTATCAAAGTGCTATAAAAATCTTTTAATCTTTTGAATAATTAGCTAAGAATAGTTAATTAGATCAACTATATAGTTGTGATATATTTTTTCTATGCATTTGTGCTTTTCTATTGACCAAGTCTAAAGATATTTTGCAACCTTAATTACGTGGTTGGCAAGGGACAATAGATAGAGTTGGCATGTGCTCTTAGCTCACGAGAGCTAATGATCAAGAGAATATTAGTTTTTGTACCTGCAATACTCTACCTACCATGTAATGTCGCCGACCTTTGCTTTAATTTGGCACAATATGACCTATGCTAAATTCTAAATTATTAAGGTTCAAATCACTACTGACCTTTGTTGGTCACTACAGGCCATCAAGTAGAACCTTCCAATGAAGATCAAACTGGGGATTCTGAATCCAATGAAAATGATAGTCTTTAAAGAAAAGACAGAAAATGATACTTGGTGACTAGTAAGCTAACCTTAGCATCCAACCAACCCTAGCTAATTACTCCTTTTGTCCAAAAATATAAGATGTGCATACATTTAAAAAGTTAACCTTTTTAAATTTTGGCTAAGTATTAAACTAAGGAAAAAATCTAGTTTATCCCCCAAGTATTACGCTGTAGACGAATGTTGCCCCCAACTAAAAACCAGACTCTTAATCCCTCAAACTAATCTATACCGAACAAATAACCCCTCAGGACAGTTTACTACGGTTGTTTTGCTGATGTGGCAGTCAACGCTGGTGGTTTTGCGCTGATGTGGCATGGTTTAAGTGGCTGATAAGTGGGACCACAAAATCTACATGGCAGCCATATTCTCTCTCCTCCTCCTCCTTCCTTCTTCCTTCTTCCTCATTCATCCACCTCCTCCTGCCAGCCGATGGCCCCTCGAGTGCCCAACCCCCCGCGTACGCGCTGCACCACTCCCCCACGCACCTATGGCCCCCGAGTGCCATGCCTCTGCATGCTATGCCCAGCCACCTACGCGCCTAGGCCTCATGCGCGCCCATGGCCCCCGTGTGCCATGCACAGCCCCCACGTCATCGTCGAAGCTTCTCGGGCTAGAGCACACGATGATCTAGAGCAGGGTGAGACAGCTGGTGGCACGAGCATGGGGGCATAGGCGGTGACGGGGGCGCGGGCGCGACGGGCATGGCATTTGGGGAGGCAGCCCTGGCGCGTAGGGGCACGACGGAGTGGCGGCGTGGGTGGAGTGGGGGTACGATGTACGGAGAGGCCAGACACGAGTAGAAGGGCTGGGCAGGAGGAGAGAGGAGGAGAGAGAAATTTCTGTGTCACTGATAAGTGGGTCGCACCGTTTAGATGCCAGCTTGTAGCCACGTGGACAGACACATCAGCAAAATCGTCACAGTAAACCATCCTAAAGGGTTATTTGTCCGATATAGATTAGTTCGAGGGATTAAGAGCCTGATTTTTTAGTTGGGGACAACATTTGTATACAGGGTAATACTTCGGAGGGTGCTCTAGACTTTTTCCTTAAACTGAAAGCATGTATTTTTTATGCATATGATATAGTTAAATTTGTATATAAAAATATTTTCATATAATATTAATTTTATAGTTATTGATAATATATTGTGAAAGAAATTAACATGTTAAACACTGCGCTAAAAACTTATACAACTTATTTTTTACAGATGGACATCTTAAATTCATAAGATTGATCATAAACCCAGACCGGCCGACATTTGTACAATGTGGACAAATTATACTACTATTAGCACAAATTATACTAGGGGAATGGAAAAAAAATCATTTTGGATATATTTTAATTTAAACTCTCAGAACATTGAGCATACAAATCTTTTAAATATATTTAGAATAGATGCACGAAAGTCATGTTTGCCCTGAAAGCACATTTTTATGCTACTATAATATAATGCTACATGTTTTTACAAATATATTAGACGGGACGGGCACAATATGGGACATAGGGTACAATTGTACCTAATGTTTTTTGCAAAAAATATATTATGTATATTAGTTATGTGTATAAATAAATGGGTGGAAAGAGCTGCTAGACCATCAAAAATAAACTCACCCCATTACATCTATGATTTTTTTCACTGAACTTTAATTATGCTTTTATCAAACTTTGTTTTTTCCATGCATGGTGAGGTGGTAGTGTTTTGTTAAGTCTGTACTCCTATCACTAAAATTCTACCTTCACCGCTGATATTAGGATAGAAGTTAGTAGTTAAAAATGCATTTCCATATCTAATAAAAACAATATGATTTTTTGACCAAATAAGATAAGAGCATCGCCGGTGGAGGTTTCAAACCAGTGCATGGGATGAGGTGACATCCCAATGCACCGGATCTTACCATTAAAATGCACCAGATCTTTCTACAGTAGCATGATCCGGTGCAAAATTTAGAGCCGATTCATGACAATAAAAAATCACAAGTGAAAAGGGAAAAGCAACGACCAGCCCAACTACCACGGGAGCCGTCGGGGTGGGGAGTAGTAGCAGCCACCGCCGCCAGATCCACCACCGCTGTGGAGGGGAGTAGCAGCGCCCGTCATCGCTAGATCTGCCATGGGGGCTATGGCTGGGAGCACCTTCTGCCGTCGTCGCCAGATCCATCACAGAGGGCGTGGCGGGGAGCACCTTCGGTCGCCATCACTAGATCTGCCGCGGGGGCCGTGGCGGAGAGTAGGAGCGATCGCCGCCACTAGATCCACCACCACCGGAGCCAAGGCCATGGCAGGGAGCACCTCCGACGCCAGATCTATGCCGCCACCACCGCGGTCGATGGCGTCTGTGGGCCTCGGATTCTAGCGAAGTTGCTTGGCTGCAAACCACCATGTGCATCGCTGCTGCTGACAAATCTGTGCACCGTTTGTAATTTGGTTTCTACCATCCTTGATTTGAACGTGGCTGCGCTTGATTTGGAGAGGAGTAGATTGAATCGAGTTGATGGATTTGGGGATCCAGGGGAGGGGAACGGAGGTGAAGTTGGGGTGAGGAGAGACCGGGGGAACGAACCTTTCCAGGGCATGCGAGCTACTCAGCGGAGAGAGAAAGAATTTTTTTTACTGTGTACATCACAACCATGATCCGGCACCATTAGAGATCACTAGATTTTACAGTCCACATGTCATTTATACACTGATTCATCACTGGAGATGCTTTAAGGAACCCATGATCCCGGTTACTGGCTACTTGAGCCCCACGCTAGTATTAACTGTACCAGTTAGTTAAGCAACATGCTTGTGCCAGCTAGCCTTGAAAATGAAACTGCTACAAGTACACCAAAAGGGCCCCACAAACTAGTACCGGAAAATTCCGTTTGACAGTCCAAATTGACATCCACCCACCTACATACACTACCATAGAAAAGCACTTTAGTGACGGGTAATAACGTACATTAGTGATGGATATGTCCCCCATCACTCTTATCGCGTCAGTAAAGCCCTACCATTAGTGACAAATAAACACCCGTCACTAAAGTGTCCCTTAGACCCGTCACTAATATTATGGTCATATTGTAAAAAATAATTTTTTTAGGTTGCATCCTGAATCAAAGCCAAGATTTCGTAGCCAACATTGTACATTGCAAACAACACAGAATTTATCACAGAATGTCATCATCACAAATTATATTGCATAAACAAATCATACATCAAAAATTGTATTGTAAACATCACAGATTTCACTAAATTTTACAAGTTATATCACATCACAAGTTGATAGTCAACAAACATTAATTCTAACCTTTATAATAGAAAGCGCCAGCCGGTTTGAAGACTTGGTCCA
>KE372687.1:63048-76319 GCA_000418225.1 Zizania latifolia | reverse complement strand
CCTTGCACAACCCCTTCCTTTGAGCTTTTAGGTGATGATGAGCTTGGAGAGCCAATATTTGAAGAAGAACAAGAAGAAGAAGCTCCAGCTGAAGGTGATGGCGGAAAGACAGCTAATCCCGCCGCCTCTGAGTCGACGATAGATGTTGAGGAGGGGCCGCTCACTACTACTTCCACTACACACTTGCATTCTCCTCCAACTCCAGAGGTTCTTCCTGCGGATGATGAGGTGACTTCCGAGCGACACGGGTCACGGGTCATCCAGAGGGATCACCCACCAGAGCTCATCATCGGCGACCTAATGTCGAGGTCATTAAGATCTCAAACAGGTTCACTTGCTATCTTTGCTTAGTCAGTTTTTGTTGCCAATTTTAAGTCTCGAGATGTTGGACATGCTTTATCTAATGATCATTGGGTCAATGCCATGCACGAAGAGTTAGAAAATTTTGAAAGGAATAAAGTTTGGTCTTTGGTTGAGCTGCCACCAAGATACAACCCCATAGGCACCAAGTGGGTATTCAAAAACAAGCAAGGTGAAGATGGGGTTGTGGTGCGCAACAAGGCTCGACTTGTAGCCCAGAGTTTTTGCCAAAAAGAGGGTATTGATTTCGAAGAAAATTTTGCACCTATTGCTCGTCTTGAGTCCATTCGCATTCTTTTGGCTTTTGCAGCTTCAAAGGGTTTTAAGCTTTTTCAAATGGATGTCAAGAGTGCGTTTTTGAACATTTCCATCAACGTCTATCTTTTTCTTAAAAGTCCATTTACACTCGATAGTTTTTACACCATCAGGCGGATCGACCAATTTCCAAACTTGATTCTCTCGCATGAATTCTAACTCGGATCTTATGGCTCCAAGCCATTTCTTAGAGTCTAGTCTCATCACCGCTTCTGAGTAGGTCTTAGGTTCATCATTGTCCAACAATAATACGTCACGCTGCCTAGTGGTTAAAAATGCAAACCGCTCGGGCACATGACTCAACCTCTCCGACCGACGTGGGGCTGGTGTCTCGGCAACAGATTCTGCAACATCTTGTATATCGAGTTACGGTTCAGTAGGAGCTGAAACATTTTCTGGTGGTTCTCAAATCTCTTCGAGTCGTACTGTGCTTCCACTAACTCTTTTTGAGAGAAACTCTTTCTCAAGAAAGACACCATTCCGGGCGACAAACACTTTGCCCTCTTCCCGGTTATAAAAGTAATATCCTTTGGTTTCCCTAGGATACCCACAAAGAAGCATTTATCAGATTTGGGAGTGAGCTTATCAGACGTCAAACGTTTTACATAGACCTCACAACCCCATATCTTTAGAAAAGACAACCCGGGACGCTTCCCAGTCCATATCTCATATGGTGTCCTCTCTACAGATTTAAATAGAACTCTGTTTAGTGTGAAAGCAGCAGTTTCTAAAACGAATCCCCAGAAAGACTATGGAAGATCAGTTTGACTCATCATCGACCGGACCATGTCTAACAAGGTTCGGTTCCTCCACTCAGACACCAAATTCCACTGAGGTGTACCAGGTGGAGTCAGCTGTGGAACAATTCCACACTGCTTCAGATGATCATTAAACTCATGGCTCAAATATTCACCTCCACGATCCGATCGTAGAAATTTAATTATCTTGTCAGTATGATTTTGTATCTCATTCTAGAATTCCTTGAACTTTTCAAAGGATTCTGACTTATGTCTCATCAAGTAGACGTAACCATATCTACTAAAGTCATCGGTAAAAGTTATGAAGTACTGAAAATCACCTTTGGCGGTAGAACTCATTGGTCCACATACATCAGTATGTACGATGACCAATAGCTCGTTTGCCCTCTCACTTCGACTAGTGAAAGGCGTCATAGTCATCTTGTCAAGCAAACAAGACTCACACGTGTCAAATGATTTAAAATTAAATAACTCCAAAAGCCCATCTCTATGGAGCTTTTGCATGCGCTTCCCATTTATATGACACAAACGACAATGCCTGACATAGGTAAGATTCAAATCATTGAGTCGAGGTTTCTTCATATTAATGTTATAGACATGTGTATCCTCAAGATTCAGAATATATAAGCCATTCAACAACGGACAAACACCATAGAGCATACCATTCGAAAATATCGAACAACACTTGTTCTTTATTACGAATTCAAAACCTTCTTTTTCTAAATATGACGAAGAGATAATGTTTCCGCCCAAGGCGAGAATAAAATAATAATTATTTAATTCCAAAACTAATCCTAAGGGTAGCAACAAAGAATAGACGCCGATGGCCAACGCAGCAACTTTTGCACCATTGCTGACACGAACATCCAATTCGCCTGTTGCGCACTTCCTAGTCCTTTTTAGCCCCTACAACAATTTACAAGTGTGAATCATTGATCCGGTATCAAATACCCATAAATCAATTGGACGAGTAGCAAGATAAATTTTAATAACATATATACCTGAAGCGGAAGTCACACTTCTCTTCTTTTTATTTTATTCTTCCAAGTACAACTTGTAACTCCTCCGCCAATGGCCAGGCTTATGGCAGTGGTGGCAAGTGTCAGAGCTATCAGGGCTTGACTTGGATTTTCCAGCCGAATTAGACTTAGAGCTCGAGATTGCATCTGGAGCTTTAGCCTTTCCCTTACGCTTTCTCTTCTTACTTTCCTTTTGAACCATCATCACATGACTAGGATTTTTCCTAAAACTTTCCTCGGCTGTCTTGAGCATCCCATGTAATTCAGCCAAGGTCTTCTTCAAGCCATTCATATGATAATTCATGATAAACGGCTCAAAGCTCGCAGGGAGCGACTGAAGAATCACATCTGTAGCTAAATCTTTATCAAGTTTAGAGCTAAGCTTCTCTAGGTTCTCAACGTAACCAATCATCTTGATCACATGAGGACTCACTGCACTGCCTTTCGCCAACCTGCACGTAAACAAGAACTTTGAGACATTATACCTCTCAGTCCGTGCTTGGTTCTCAAACATGCCTTTGAATCCCACGATCATATCGTAGGCATCCCTGTCCTCATATTGCTTCTGAAGCTCAGAAGACATGCAGACAAGCATGAGACAGCTGACATCAACTAAATTATTGGCGTGCTTCTCATAAGCCCGCCTATCAGCAATTGGTGTATCATCCTTTGGTTTATCAGGGTAGGGTTCCTCTAGAACATAGTCATTTTTCTCCTACTTGAGAACAATTCTCAAGTTTCTGTACCAGTCAATAAAATTTGTTCTAGACAATTTCTCTCTCTCAAGGATAGATCACAAATTAAAAATAAAAGTGTTCTTTGCAGTAGGTGCCATGATCTATAATCAAAATACAAGGTTCAGCACTATGCTATATTAATCTTCTATCAAATAAAAGATGTGCCACAATGTGTAAAATGATCGCTTTCCCTCTAACGACACATTGTGGGACAAGATCCATATCCATCTAACTCCTAGTGAGCTTTGACATCACCGCTAGAAGATTAGTGACATAGATAAGCAACACTTTGCTAATCATATCTCTATGTGACTCTTGTTCGTTGGGGTAGCATCTAATGCCCGACTCCCAACTCCATGTCCCAAAGTCTAAAACCGTTTTGATAGCTTTGTTAAGCAAACCAATACTATGCATGTGGTTGTTCGACATCCACCCTAACTGGTCAAGATAAAAGACGGCACCCTGCTTTGGCAGACCCACCATCGATGATCGAGAACCTTGGTAGGTACAACTATTAGAAAGAGCATTAATACTTAATTTTCTGAAGAAAACTATTCTAACATGGTAACGATGCCTACCGCACACAGAACATGAAAGAATAGTATGTCAGGAATATAAGAAAACATCACAGGCAATCATATTAACTGTGACATAATATGGCCATTTACACATGGTGATCTCCATCTTCATGGTTCCTGTCCTTCGGGTCATCATGCTTCAAGCCTCTATGAACTTGTATCAGTCTATTACATCTAATAGCCCTACACTAATTACATGAGCAGAAACATCACATGTCGACGCACAGGTCGTACAATATTTGAACAGCCTTGGGCTGTAAATGACCATGAATGCAGCCATGAAAATTACATTCATGCATCTCATACATTTGTAAGGCCATACCAGTCACAATATTCCCTGCAAAAATAAGTTAGGCGAAATCTAGACGTGACTGAATCAATCCCGGAACTTTCGGCTCAGATGCCAGGAACTTTCGGTCGAAGAGCCTGGAACTTCTGGCTCACGGCCGAAAGTTCTGAAATCAACCTTCTGACTCAGATTTAAATTAGCCCGGAACTTCCGAGTCACACCCGAAACTTCCATAAATAACCTTCTGTATGGAATTTATTTCTGCCCGGAACTTTCGAAAATAATATTCTGTATCGAAGTTTATTTCAGCCCGGAACTTCCGGTCCAACCGGAACTTCCGAAAAATCCGACGCAAAAACAATAGATCTAATATATTTCCATCACATATCACCATATGTAATCGATCCAGATCGAACACTACGCACGTAGGCTTTGATACCACTGTTGGGTTATGAGGAGGCTACGCTAGCGCTTAATTTCAAAAATTTACCCCGTTAGCCCAGAAACCACGCGTGTAATGGGATCATGGATCGTTACCTCTAGCCACGAGGCGCGCTCGGGCAGCGGAAGTAGAGTCGGTGAAGCGCGTCCTCGAGCTGCTCCTCACGTTTCCGTCCATTCATCGGCGGCGAAGACAACGTAATCCGGCGATCTCCATGGGAGAAGATCAGCACCGATGTAGCAGCGGCGCCTCTACGGTATCCACACGTACAGGGACGGGATCACCTCGAGCCAGTATGCTAGTACCACTCACGAGATCCAGGAGATCGATCACAACGGTTGCGATCGAGGAGAGAAGAGAGGTGACGGCTAGGGTTAGAAACTAGGAGCAACAGCAGCCCTTTCATGCTTACCTCACTTCCCTTTATATAGTGCCCTCTCATAAGCCTTTAATCAGTATTAAAGCCGAACAGATCTAATCTGTTCGTTGGGACCCAGAACATCCGGTCTAACCGAAACTTTCGGTTCGTCCAGAAGGCAGCCCAGAACTTTCGGTCCAACCAGAACTTTCGGCTCCTCCAGAAACCAAAACGGGGCTGGCCCGAAACTTCCGGTCTTATCGGAACTTCCGGATGCACCAGACCCAGAACTTCTGGCCTTAGGCCAGAACTTCCGATTTCCCCAGAATTCTCTTGGGCATATTTCCATCAATCCCAATGTCATCAATAGGCTGAAGCGGCCGTCAAGGTGTTGAGGGCCGAAGCCTAGCAAGAGGTGGCCTTAAAGGCTGAAGAGCTCCGAGAGGCCGAATGGTTTCTTAATTCAATTGCACTGTGTGTCTTTTTTAGTTCCATATTATACTTGCTGAGTATTCTTTACTCACTCATGCGTTTTATTTGGTTTTTAGGTACTCAGTGACAAGAGCATCTTAGGTCGAGGTGTAGCATCTTCATCACACGTCACTTTGCACGATATATACACCTTAACTTAGTTTTAATGAGTACTGTAGCTTACATTATGCTTTTAGACCCTCGAGTCATTATTCGTGTTATGGTTTATCTTTGGAACAGTTTGCGGTACTTGGCTATAGTTTTGAAGTTATGGTTTGAAGTTATGGTTGATTGGATATGATAAAATCTTATAAACCGCATGTCGTGGATGTCCATATTATAGGGAAAACTCTGTCGAAATTTTGAATAAACTTTGAACTTAGATAATTTTTAGTATTTGATGTGACATCTCAGATATGTGGATACCTGGGGTGTTACAATTTGAGTATCAAAATGCTTTCAATTACTAATTACTAATTAGATTGGATGCATAAAAACCAGACGTGTAGATTAGTCTTAGCAAAAATCTATAATAAAGCATAATTTCTTTTGGTTTGATGGATACATTAAAATATATAGAAATTCGTGGTCAAAATTTTTATTTTGAATACTACCACGCTATAAAAAAATACGAATATATTGTGGAAGGAGTACAATATATAGTTAACTAGTAGTTTACTCATGCTAACGTTACGGTAAAAATTAAAAGATAATAAATGTCTTGAACTTGAAGCGATTAACGAGATAAATTAAGATTCATGCCAAAAGAATTCAACGACGAATCAAAGAGTTTGTCCTATGTAACAGATATTCCTGATACAACATGCAAAATATTCTGAAGCAAAAAATGATTAAGATTAAATCATTTAATTGAAAGAAACACGATGTTTTTTTACTTTTTCTTTCTTTCTTCTAATAAGTAATAACAACAAATGTAATCGTGTTACAAGTCTAATTTGAGTTTACCGTATAGAAAGCAAGGTAAAAATTAGAAAATATGTATAGTTATGTGGCATGTTTAAGAGGGATCAATATTTCTTTCATTTTTTCTGAGAGGTTAAATTGATAAAGATTCTAACTAAGCTAACCCTGGAAAAGAATCTGATATGTACAAAAATATGTATAGTTATGTGGCGTATAGTGATAATGCACTGTGATCGGCAGTGATACAAAATGATCTTATATTAGTAGAATTAAAAATTAGAACAAAAACTCAAAACAGAAAGCAAGTTACCAAAATATAAAGATAATAAAAGCGGCACACAATGTATATTATCATTAGGAGAAAACCTTGAAAGTAAAAAAGATATATCTCTAGGATAATGTTTTTTGGTTAGTACAGATCATTTTGTAGGAGAGATGGGAAGTAATTTTTTCATCTACAAATAGATGGCGCGTCCTGTCAGAGACACAATGAATGCTAGGGGTACGTGTGAGGAGTCGGTGAGAAGACGGCGGAGAAGCCGTCGAAGACCTCGGTGCGGCCGCGCTTGGGATCGATGAGCTTGGAATGAGGTATGGTGAGCGCTTTGACCCTTGAAT
Organism: Zizania latifolia; assembly: GCA_000418225.1. Lineage (NCBI taxonomy): Eukaryota > Viridiplantae > Streptophyta > Magnoliopsida > Poales > Poaceae > Zizania > Zizania latifolia. Next base: position 69,450 of record KE372687.1, on the reverse strand, counting down.
TGTGTTCTGGGCATTGGTCACTGCCTGCTGAATGGTAGTGATGCCAATCAGGAGGTCACCGTTCTGGTTCTTAGAAACAATTGAGGGTGTCGACCTCGCGCCTTCTGCATTCTCAATCACTCAGGGTGCCTGCATAAAATGATTCGCTATTTTTATTCTAGCAACATAGCTGCACAAAAATGATTCATGATTTTATATTAGCAGCATCACTAATCCACTACCAATTAAATGTATCAACATCCGAACTAAAAAGTTCACAGGAAATCTGCATATCCTATTATTTGCAGATGGATTCAACAACTATCATACGGTTCAAAGATATAATAATGTAATCAATAAAAAATAGATACGACAACTGTCTTGCAAATAAGAGAAAATGGCAAATATTGATTAGAACAGTAGAAAAGAGCACACCTTTCCTTCCATAACGGAGACACAAGAATTCGTCGTTCCCAAATCGATGCCGTTTCATTTTGGGATGCAATATATCAAGAAAAAACTGCAGTCTCACCGCCCTGCCGCTCGCCATCATGCTCTCAGGCGGCGACTGGTCCACCCTGGATAACCAGGTTTCTGCCTCCTGCATAAACAAAGGAGCAATTATAAGTTTCTACCAAATAAAAAAAACTAATCATGTAATCCCAAAGCAAATGAGCAAACAACAAGGCCAAAGATAAACTTCACAGCAATCTAACATTTATTCCTAGCATGCCAGACTCCAATCTCTACCAATAAAACACAATTAGCTTGTAAGTACCCATGCCAGACTCCAAAAATCTTACTTTACAAGCTGAAACCAAATTAGCTTCACGGATGGTGCATCAGCCACGCGTATGATTGTAATTAGCCAATCCACGCGTAGGCATAGTAAGCACAAGTGAAACACAATAGGAATATCTCACCGTATCAGGGACTGAAAGGTCCCCTCATCCTCGACGGCCTGCTTGTCGGCACTATGCCCCGCGCTGTTCGGGTTGCCCATCCGCTTCTCGTCACCACGTTCCCCCTCTAAACCCGCGAGCTCGATCTCCTCCTCCCTCCTCTCCTCTGCCTCCGGAACAATCTCACCGCTGCCTTCAGGTTCCTTCCTCCTCGACGCCCTACGTCTCCTCGCCGACGGTGGACCTGGAGCCGCCGCCTCCATCGCCGGACTCTCCTGTGCCTCTCTAGCCCTCATCGCAGCGCTACGCAGAAGGGGCATCCTCAGCCATGGAGGCCCATGCCCCCGTGCCCCAGCCGCCGCTAATCAGATTCCACCGTCGATCTCGGGGAGCTAGGCGGGAAGCGAGCGATGCGGCGACGCCCGGGTCACGGCGCGCGGCGGCGGCCTAGCATGGAGAGGGCTAGGGTTCGGGTTCGGGTTGGTGCTGATTTGACAGAACGGAGGGGGACAAATCTCGTGAGGTGAAGCCCATTCAGGTTAAATTGATTAGATTAGAATAAATGGCTGTGATTTAAGATAAGCAAATGAATGGTTAATATTGTATAGACGAGTGAGTAAGTGAACACTCAACTTCATCAATTATTTAGTAGGATAGATACATCATAAAATGAACAGCAAGGAACAGGCGCACACACAAAGTTTATTAACAAAACCACGTACATCTATTTTATATTGTCTCTATTCTAATGTCGTGCATTGGTTACTTTTTCTACTCTTTCTGTTTTATATTGTCTTCATTTGAATGCTACTTTTTATAAATATTTATAACAATAACAATTGAAATTACAACATATAAATGTACTTTCGATTATCAATATAATTATATGATATGATATCTATAACACAAAACCTAAATATTTTAACTTAATTATTAGTCAAATATTATAAATATTGACTTTCATAGAAATATAGACGTCTTACACTGTGGAATGAAGGTACTATTATAAGTCGTTTGTTTTTTTAAATTAAATTTCTCTAAATTTAACTAAGTTTAAAGAAAATATATTACCATCTACAAAAATAAATAAATATTTTATTGTAAATTTAATGAAACTAATTTCATGTTATAGTTGTTGATATACTTTTCTATAAAATTAGTTAAAATTAGAAAATTTTGGCTTATAATAAAATTCAAACCTCTTATAATATAAAATAGATATAGTATCAATCTGCCTACTGATTTGGGAAATTTAAGTTTATTCCAAGTGTACCAAATAAACACACAGTATACCATCCATGCATATGGTAAACCTTTTGGAGCACAAATACCCAACTCAATAGGCTGATTTTGGTAGGTTCAGAAAGAAGTCGATGCCCACGGGACAACTTCATGTGGCCCTCCATCATGAGCTTTGCAGGAATCTTGATGTCCCAAGTATGTATTTGACTCTTCGGCTCGTATGTGCAACGGTAATCTCACTTGGTTCTATAATATTATAACATAGAACTGTATTTATCATTTTATAGTATAATGTATTTGGACAGTGTATAGATTCGTTGTATTATAAAATATCAAATCCGATTCTAAGTTGTAATATTAGGGTCCGTTTGGTTTGATGGATATCTCTGGATAGGATAGGCTCATTCCATCCAATCAGTTGTTTGGTTAGAGGGCAAAGGTGGATGAGATGGCCACCGAGAGGAATATTCCTTCAATACGCTGGATTGAGGGATTCAGAAAATTTTTCTGGATGAGTCCATCTAATATTGGATAAGATGATGTATCGTCTTCTGATTGGTTAGGATAAATTTAATTTTTTGTTTATAAATATTCAAATAATTTTTCCTCCTAAATCATTTATCCAATTTATGATATAATTACATCATTGTATTTATTACAATTTAATCTATAAAATAAGATCTCATATGATTATATTTTTGTTAAAAAAAATATATTTGATAAGTGGACTCCACTAAATTTAGGCTTATCTTATCCATGTTATATCCATCTAACCAAATACAAAATTGTCTCATCCTATTCATCCAACCGAACACCTAACATGTATCATCCCATCCCTAAATCCATAGATGACCATATTCTATCCATACTTACCTTCAAACCAAACGCTATCTTATGGGACGGAGGGAGTAGTATCATTGTACAATGCCTTGTTTTGTTCTCCATTCCCTTCACATTTGGATTTTCTTCCTAGGTTCACATATGTTCTGAATTTATTTGTTCTCGATGGTTCGCATAATTTCTACAACTGTGAAAATACGTATTTTGTCTTGACATCTTATAAAAAAACACATTTTCGCAAATGGTCCCACATGTGAAAACAGTCTATAACAGCCACCCGAGCTGAGATTTGTATATGCTTTTTCTCTTTTGAAACGACTATACAGTGAAATAGAAGAATTTTAAAAAATGTTTTTACGGTTTTAATATCGTATCAAGAGAACATCTTGATTGTTTTTTTAAAAAAATAGGAGATAAAAACAAGCACATGGCACGACAAAATAGAAGCGCTACACGCCATGGTAAAATCGATTAAATACAGTGCTTCTCAAATTATGAATGACACTTCCATGACAAAGAACAAAACAAACTATCCAGAAATAAAACTGCTTTCTCCATTTCAGAACGTAAGTCATCCTAGCCCTGTCTATATTTATCTATAGATCAATGAATCTAGACACACATATATATGTGTCTAGATTCATTGATCTATAGATAAATATAGACAGGGCTAGAATGACTTACGTTCTGAAATGAAGGAAATAGATAAGCTATCATATGTTATATTCTCTTATTAATGTGTATGATATATAGGAAAAAAAGATTCATACCATGTATTATACAATAAAAGATTTTCTACTTATAATCATACTGTTTTTTAATGCTACGGTAGTCCATACCTAAGGATAAGACTCGATCAAAAGACATCTCAATATCTCTTCAACAATTCCATAAGAGAAGAACAACCCACAAGATGAGACAATCCAATAAAAGTCTACGCCAAATTTCTTAAATACCTCTAATAAAGTAATTTATATTTATACACATTATTATAATATATAACTAGACACGTTTATATCACTTATGATGTATTAAAAGAGATCTCCTAGCATGAAATATGTCACTTCACACTGAGTATTTGAAAATACCTAAATCATTATCTCTACGTGTATCTTGCTTTTTTATCTTATCGGCTAATTTTCGCATCTATATAAGTATGGGCTAATTTTCACACATATATAAGTAACTCTCAAAACCTAGTTACCTAACATCGTACTACTTCTATCATGTAATATTGTAACTAAAGATCGAACAACATAATATAATAAATCTAGACAGTAGTATATCTAAAATCGTTTGGTTAAATCTGATATATAGTTATAATATTATATTACGGAGGGTAAATGTCAAAACACATGCCCAATCGACTCTACAAAAGCAAATATCTCCATTTAAGGCGACAAAAAAAGGAAAACAGCGAGCCGCGAAACAAGCTATGTACTCGTGAAATTGGGAGGAAGCAAGAGGATATACATGCACACACCAGGCCACACCGTGACGTGGCGCACGAGATCCTTTTTGACTTACTTTTTAATTTACCTCAGCACACAAAATCATAAAAAAACCGGAAAACTAAAACAAAAACGCCCAAACGAAAAAAAGGCAACACCCTAATCAAACCCGTCCCCCACCTCCACCAAACCCCACCTCTCCCACTTACCGCTGGACCCCACATTTCCCAGACCCACCTGTCAGATACACTCGCCTGCTATCGCCGATGTCGCAGCTCCCCTCCTCTTAATCAAATCCAATGGATTTTTGACGTCCGCAAGGACAAAGTCTCGGTATTTTCTCTCCCCTTTTCTCTCTCCTCGGCTTTGTTTTTGATTTCTTTCTCTCTCCTCTCTTCGCCTCGGCTCTTCTTCTCCACAGAGGCGAAAGCCAAATCCCATCCTGGAGCACACAAGTGAGGGGAGGGAAAAAAGATTTAACAAACTCGGTTTTTTATTCGGTAAATTCGTCTGGGGGAAGGAGGAGGAGGAGGAGGAGGAGGAGGAGGAGGAGGCGGTGGTGGTGGGGTAAACCCTAGCCGGAGCTGGGAGGGAGGGAGGGAGGGCGGCACTGTTGGTCGGCGAGCGGCGGCGGCGGCGGTGGAAGAGCGACTTGGGCGCGGCGTTGAGCTCCGGATCGCGGGATTCGGGCGGGGAGGTGGCTTTGGCTTGGAGGAGGTGAGTGCGTGGGGAGCTGTGGTGGTGGGGTACTGGGGTGTGGGGTGTGGTTCTTGGTGGGCTGGCTGGGGTGAGATGGGCTGCTGCTGCTGCTGCTGCTTAATTTTGCTCGGGTTTGTGGGTTTCGGCGCCTGGGGTTGCGATCTTGGAGGCGTTCGAGAGCTCGGCGTTGCTTAATTCTGCTTGTTTCTGGTGCCGTACGTGGCGTTCTTCTTTTGGGTGGATTTGGTGCTGGTTTTCTTGCCTCGCTATGTGGATTTGGGGGATGAAAAAGCTTGGTTTTGGTGCTCGTTCGCGCTGGTTTCCAGTTGATTTTGGGCGATGGAGTTTGCTGTGTCTGGTAGATTTGTTCAGGAGATGGTGGTACAGATCCCATGCTTGTGTTCTCATGTTGAAATCTTTGGTTGTTTTCAGGGGATGACCTCACGTTCTTGCTCAATTCCGGTGGATCTTACGGCGAAAGGATGGCGAGTTGAGTGAAGGCGCGATCTTGAAGTGGTTCCCGCGGAGGTCGGAGCGTCTTCCATTGCCGTGAAGGATGATGCCGTCGGGGCCGCCAAACCCGATGGGTCCTGGGCAGCCGGTCGGCGCCGCGTCGCTGCTCCGGGCAAGCTCCAGCCTGGTCAGTGGCGGCCAGCAGGGGATGGGCGGCGGCGGAGGGGTGCTTCAGTCGCAGTCGCCGTTCTCGTCCCTCGTCTCGCCGCGCACCCAGTTTGGTGCTAATGGCCTGCTGGGAGGTGCCTCCAATGTCTCCTCCCTGCTCAACCGCCCTTTTGGGAATGGGGGTCATATGCTTGGTCCGGGCTCAATGCAAGGTGGTGGGCTTCCAGTGAATACCCTCCAGCAGAGAGGAGGGCTTGATGGTGCTGGCGACTTGGTTGGCATGGGAGGGTCTGATCCTCTCTCGTTCCCTTCGTCGTCACAGGTTAGTTTGGGCAATCAGCTGGGTTCAGATAACCTGCAGCCACCGCAGCAACATCAGCAACAGCAGCTGGATGCTATGCAGGATTTGCGGCAGCAGCAGCAACTGCCGATGTCTTACAACCAACAACAGTTGCCACCACAGCAGCCACAAGCCACAGTGAAGTTGGAAAATGGTGGCAGCACGGGTGGGGTCAAATTAGAGCAGCAGATGGGGCAACCTGATCAGAATGGACCAGCCCAGATGATGCGCAATGCTAGCAATGTCAAACTTGAGCAGCAGCAGTTGCAAGCTTTGAGGAGTTTGAGTGCGGTGAAGATGGAGCAACCAAGTTCAGACCCATCAGCAT
>KE372686.1:429879-472309 GCA_000418225.1 Zizania latifolia | reverse complement strand
CCACGTGGCGGTTTCCTGGCCACGTAGCGCACGGGCAGGTGGCCACGTGGCACGACCCTGGGCGCAACGCCAATAGGGGGACCCACAGCACGCACGCGCGCGAGCGCTAGCAGGAGTCAGACTCAGCTGAAGGATGTATGAACGCATTAAATGCGACTGGACTGAAAGCGGACAGGAGGCAATCCGGGCACGTCAGAAGATCACCCGTCGGGCGGCGTCAGCACAGAGGGCAGGTAGGGAGTTGGCAGCACGCCGCGTCCCATCTGGGCGTGTCATGTCCTATCGACGTGCTGCCCCGTAGACGTTTAGCTGTTGTACAATAGGTTGCACCCAACAAGGGTATAAATAGCAGGACGTTTGCCTTAGAACGGACGGTTTTTCTTCAGAAGAAAAGAGGCTTCTTCAAGTGAAGACGGCTTCTTCAAATTGTAACACACACACACACCCTTCACTACTCTCTGAGCCCTAGCTCGTGTAATCTGATACTGTAAACTCCATTCCCGACTAGTAAGCACCCCATCAAAACCCAGTGGACGTAGGCCTATTACCCTATCGGGGGGGCCGAACCACTCTAAACCCTCGAGTCAACTCCGGCCAGTTCTATTCATACGAGCTGTGCAACCCATCGGGTCTTGAGTGCAGCGCTTCCCTGCCATCACAAATCACCCCCTCGGACCACCCCCGAGGAGGATTGTCCGATCACCCGTCGACAACTGTCATTGAGATAATATTTCTAAAGGTAATTCAGCCCATAATCGGGGAATAGATTTACAATCAACTCCTAGCAGTTAAGTAAAAACTTTATATAACAAGCTATGCATTTTCTCTTACTATTTTTCTAGTTTTTTTCAGACAATTCAGTTGTCATTGCCTTCTTATAATCTTCTTAATCTGATATTTTTATACATTCAATGAGCAATACAGGCTCAAAATCAAGATTTATGATTGTGGCAACAATAAATAGTAAGTGTAGATAATTGGCAGTTGCTATATCATAGAATTTATCTGAACTTCTATAACTTCTAGTTATTTCATCATGGGTTGCATATTCTGATGCTTCATTATCTTGCTCACTATTATTTCTCATCATAGAAGCAAGATCCTTTAATGTACCAGCGGCTATTTTGGTGCGCACCTTATCATCAATTTCTTTCTTCATAAAAAGATTCATATTGGTATGCCTATTTCTAAGGTTCCATACCATCGCCAGGTCTCAACTGGCTCCCCTTCATTATGTGGGGCAGTTTTCGTGATTAAGTATGATAAGCTCCTATGTCCTGTTTTTATCAGACGTTTCCGGCTACTTAGGGGCGTGAAGAATCGGAGTTCTCGTCCGATTATTTTTGTTCGAGGCCTCTGGACGAGATGAGGGATACATTTTCTTTCTTTGGTATTTCACCCTCTCCGGTGCTTTACATTCAGGTAATACAACTTAGTCATGTTTTTCAGATCACGAAAATAATTAGACAGTATAACTTCTAGTTATTGGATACTTTAGGTAATTCTGTACTTCTAGTACTTCTTACACTGCATTCACTAGTGTGAGGTAATGTGTACGATCCCTTCTATTTCTACCATAATTTCCCGATATTTTTCATCTAAGGGCTCATTCTCTCCCCCTAAATAATGAAAAATTACAAAAGTAGAAGGCTACATGTAAATCTCCATTCACAAGTTTTACGGACTTTTTGGAGAGAGCATTTTCAATCTACTATGGTAATGGGATATACACATACTTCAGGTAGAAAATTTAACACTAATTGCACTGTTGTTGAGTAGATGTTGTATGCCAATGGTTTGAATTACGTTTGAGATCCGCTGCATTTAGAACTACATGTCCTATTCATGACGAATAAATTACAATTCTACAATGATGATGTAGCAATTCTTCTAATTCTTAATTGCTTATGCTTAGTCCAATTAGGTAGACACATGATACTTATTGCACTACTTTGCTTCTCATATCAATGCATTAGTCATCAATCGCTATTCTTTAGTGTTGTCCATTCAAGTAGACTACTTTTGATGATCAAGACATGAGGGTCAAGAAGATAATAGACCTACATATGTCTATTATAAAGATTTACGAGTTTCAAGTAGTATCATAATAACCCATACAGAGGTTCAATACGACCAAAATATCCTCTAGATACAGTTTAAGAATGATTTCATATTGGTCTAGCGATTAATTTTCTAGCGGTGCATGCGGGCATGCTAATTTTAATGATTTAGAAAATCATTTTACTTTTAAGCTATAACCATATGAGTTGTCAATTTATTTTTCTCATAATTCAAAAACCAAAATTGACATAATGCATAATTCTAAATAAAAGAAATAAAGTCATAATGTAGCATACACTTTAAGTGTATTTATAGTATAGTCCAAATATTAAAGAATACATATTTCTAGTATGATTTCTTTCAATTTCTGCAAACCTTAAGAAAGTTCAAGTAGGTTTAAATATAACAATGCTTCATTACTATGCAAAGTTATCCCACAAATAATATGACCATGGCTCTTCTAGGCCCTTTAAAATGCATTTGTTGCTTCTAGCAACAGTCATAATATTTCTAGTTTTCGTTCATCTAGAAACATTTCTTTTTAAGGTTATATTTATGGATCTGTAAGCCACAATTGATTCATTCTTTTTATTTGGGCGATACACAAGATTCTAGTCTAAGACAATCTATTCATGTGCGACGAAGTGGCAACAGAATAATAAATGCCTTAAACATGCTATGATATACTGGAAATAATTCTTCATTGCAGTAAAAGATATTTGTTCTTTAAGAACGTCCAATCTTCCATTCAATTCGTTCTTCTAGAGTTACAATTATTCAATACTCCATTATTTAGTTGCATTCAGATGACATAAAAACTCTAATTCTAGATAGAGTCTGCATGTAGGCTAGCTACTTCTTTATTGATAGCTGCTTTTCACTTGTGATGGCATTGGTAGGCTTCTATTGATATCACGAGAAAATCAACTGAGATTTTATTAACACTACCACCTATCATGGGAGATATACAGTCTCAACCATGAGGGTGTCCTTACTCACTGCGATGGTGAGGTGTATCTCAAGTTATTACTTCTAGTATTTCTCCCTGATGTGCTTCGGTGCCTTTACAAATTCTAGAACCATATAGCTTGACATTCTTCTTTGTTGTCTTGCCATTCTCATCACTAGGCGTTTTACTTCATATGCCACCATTTTTCTTTCATCCCTATCCCGTTTCTCATGACAAGTTCTGCGCAACCTTAAAGAAGTGGCGTTAGCTTCAAGGTTATTGCTCTTTCATTGTTGCTACGAAATAAAGTTTTTCTTTAGGATTTCATCCTAAACCTCGTTGAGCTACAACATGTCAGTCAATTCAGAATACTCCATGTATTATGACTGACGATAGTTGTATGCGGATTCTGCCGCGTTTGGATGGAAAATGGCGAGAGTCTTTTTAATTTCTCCTTAATCTGAGATCTCTTTCCAGGGGAGATTCAGAAATGTGTAGATTCGATACAACGTGGAGTTAAACTCTTAGGCATACTTAGAAAGAGTCGGAGTCGGATCCATTCTTGCTCTACTAGAGACTTGATGGTGTACTTGAGACGCTCAAAACGTTTATTCAAGGCATCTCATAGCACTCTCTAATTCATCGTGGCCATACACTCATTCTTCAGAGTGAAGAGAGATATATCGGAGAAAATGAATTACTTGATCATTTTCAATCTGGCATGAGACAGATGCATTATTGTCCCATGGCCTACAGTGTTGCAGAGCTTCTTGGCTCAAAGAACGATTCAGACATCCGATGCCTAGGCGAGATGGTTGCGGCCATCTACATTTTACTCGGCGAACTGCTTGGTCACGATGCAAGTCATCTATGATGCAAATGTTACTTCTAGTAAAATTACATCGGGTTGCTAAATAGAGACATGAATAATTTTGCTGTAATTTTCCAGTATTTTTCTATGCAATTTTGTATTTACTGATAAAAAGTACTGATAAATAAATGCATACCGGCAATTAAAGATAGTAAAACAGTAAATAATAAATAAGCACAGGAAATATTGCTGAAAAGGAAAAACGGATGTGAAATTCAGATTCTGGGGGTCCTTTTATACAAGAAAAGGGTATTTCCAGAATTTTCAGTGAATCCGAGGACCCATACGCAAAATTCATATTTTCTACGTGATTTTCCATAAATCCAAGGGTATCTGCGCAAAATTCGTACTTCTGCACAAAATTTCATAAATTTAGGGGTAAAAATGCAAATTTACCTTTTTTTTTCTTTTTCTCTCTTTTTTCTCTCTTCTTTTTCTTCCTTTCTTCTATTGCTTCGATCCCGCGTGGACCTTTTTTCCTCTTCTTCGGCTGGCCCAATTGCCAGCAACTTCTAGCGGTGGAGTGCAGCGCACCGTGTGGGGCGGCGCGGTGACGCAGGCGGCCGTTTGGGGCGGGGCGGCGCGTGATTCCTACTGCCGTTCGGGGCGGCGCAAGCGGTGCCCACGTGCACGGCGCCTGGTTTCTAGCACCAGCGACGGCGTCACCTACGAGGTTGCGCGGCGTGGCACAGCCTTGTGGGGCGTAGCGCGGCACTGCCTTGAGGGCAAGTGGCAGTGCGTTCAGGCACGCGTGACCGGTACTTCGGGCTGGCGCATGCAGGCGCGAGGAGCAGAGAAAGGCGGCGTTTGAGTGACGCCACGTCGCATGCTGGCGGCAGCCGTCTGGCGAGAATGGCGAAGCGGTGGCTAGCTAGCGGGGCATACCGTGGCATGCAGGTGCCGTGCAGCGGCCAAGACGCAGCATGCCGTGCAGGGCGGCGCGACTCAGCCGGTGGTGATCTGTTCGGCTTGATGCCATACGGGGCGATCGAGCCGATAGATCTACAGGATGATCACAACGTGCGACGTTTGATCGGTGACGCAATATGGTGATGCATCGTACGTAGCTAGCGCGATCATAGGCGAGATGCTACCTGCAACGATGTGGAGTGCAGTGACACGCTGCTAGCGGTGGCGGCCACGTACGGGCGGCGATTTGGCGTGCCGTGCGGGGAGTAGCCGACAGTGGCGGGGTGACGTGGTCGATGACTACTGTCACAATGCTGTTCGGGGCGGCTGGCCTATCAGGGCCATGCTGGACAGCATGTCATCGTGTCTCGCTCATACAGTAGATTAAATCTAATCTATAAAACTGATCTATTCAAAGATAAATTCAATTACATACATACTTATAATGTCAGTAGATTATTGCTGTAGATCGGTTCTTCCATGTTAGAGCTTCGTGCTGATAACGTGTTGAGGAACTCTGCTACCATGTGTAGTCCAGAGCTTCGAGACAAAGAACAATTGACACAGTTTGTAGGGGAAAAGCCAAATTCTTTATTGCTCAGATTTAACCGCATACAAATGAGAAGATGACCTATCTATTTATAGACAAAAACTCCTAAGAGATAGATGTGCTCACGACCAAATTCGGTTACCGTAATCTTCGGAATTTTGGTTTCCTAACACGTATGAATAATCAATCCGGCAAATGAAATAATGAATGCAAGTAGAGTGATAGTAAAGCTGTTAATGCGTACATCGTCAGTGAAGAGAATTGTGGCATGTGGATTTTGGTAAGACAACAAGCGTAATAAGCTGGATGGAGTAGTCGCTATGCATATGATGAAATTGGAATCCAAGCCAGGTCTGGCCGAATTGAAAGCTGTACCTGCGAATTAAGCGATCGACATAAAATGTTTGCTCGTACCGTATGAAATGTTGTTGCCAGGCAAAGGACGTTGCAACTTGCTCTCAAGTCTGAACTCTGAAGAAAGAAAAAGGCAGGAAATAAATTTCCAAAAGGGAGCAGACGATGATTAGGAAGCAGTACTGTACGTTTCAACAACCGTACTCCATACACGTGTTTATTACATTTACAGTATGAAATTGAGATCCCAGGCAAGCGTTCCACTTTGACTCCTGTATCTGTCTTTCCCTGTCTCTCTAAAAAAACGTACTTTGATTAAATTTACAGCGGTTAACAGTGGGCACTGCTAAGCCATGGGCCGGCCGGCAGGTCTGTCTCTATGAATTTGAGGTACCACTGCGAAATACAAAATAAATAGGGTTTTAAAATTGAAAAAATTTATATAAGTAAGATATACCTTCACTTAATTATATAATTAACTTTAATATATGTTATTTCTTATTATACTTTGAAATATATCAAATATTAATGTAAGAAAGTAAATGTCATACTATAGCAATAAATTGGCCTCATGTTCTACGGAAAATTAAAGCAACATCCTATTAGTATTTTTAAATAAAATTTTCAATTATATTTTCATATTTAATCTTCTTCGAGACATCATTTTTAAGTGCTATTATTACTAACTTATTGAGTCTTTCTTATGTAATAGTAGAACAAAAATATGACTTTAACAGTTTAGTTTAGAAAAGCTCCTCACGAAAAGATGCAACAGACACAAGAATGATTAAGAAAATATTATATGAAATAACAACATCAGCAAAATAATGCTTCAAATACTTCACTATTACAATTGTATTTGTATGCGCGCGGCGCCCATCAAATCCAATTTAGCCCATAAATCCTACTGGCTTACCTCCAAAACATACATGTATTATTTCCAGCCCAAATTAAAGCTAATAAGTGGTAACTATTAAGATATAGCTCGATATATATATATATAATAAAATTAAGGAGGCCGGAGCTAACCGGCTACCTTGTTTAGTTAGCTTAAATTTTCCGATCGAGAATGCACAACCCATATGGAAATTTACTCAAGTAAAAGTGCAAACAAAGAGGTCATTAAGTACTATAATTAATACTAATTATGATTTAGGACTCAATTTTGCGAGGCCCTATAGGGCATAGGCGCCTCTACCGCTGGCACTCGACGGGCTTGCCGGGCGGTAAACGTGTCGTTTGCGTCGCCGCCGGTCGATTGGAGTGGATTTACCATGGGCCAAGGCGGAGGTTGACGACAAACGGAGACAGAGGAAGCAGTGGCAGACGCGAGGAGCATAGCAGCAGCAGCTAGCAGACGATTTCTCCATCAATTAAGGGAATATTTGTTACCTCTGAAAATAACTTTGACTATTTACTAATTTGACTTACGGAGGACGCTCATATATTATTACTCTCTCCGTCCTATAATATTAAAAAACTAGATTTAATATTTCATAATACAACGAATTTAGACAGCGGCACTGCACTATTTAGATTCGTTGTATGTCACTATATAAAGTGCCACTATCTAGATTCATTGTAATACTAGTAAAATGCTCATGCTTTGCTATAAACAAAAGAAAAATATTGTAATGTTCTCTAAAACAAAACAAATATATTTTTATATGATATATATCATTCACTTTTAATTATATATGTTAATCTATTTTTATTGGTTTTTAATGTAATATTAAATAGTATCAAAAGTAAAATGTAAAAACTACAATAAGAGCAGATAGACGGCAGATTCACTATCATTTGGTTCTTTTAAAATGAGTATAGATATGAAATGTCAAATCCGATTGTATGTTACAAAATACACGGAACAGAAAAAATAATAAATAATGAAATAGCACAAATTTTAATAGCAAATTTTTAAATCTCCCTCCTCAATTAAGTAGTTAATTATTATACGGAGTACTGAGCAATGAACAGAGTGCAAGTGTAGCGAGAGGAGGGGAGCATCGAAAGGGGAATCCCACTACCCCCACCTTTCTCTTCTTCCCCGCTCCGGTCGCCGAGAGAGATGGCGGCACCGGCACCGCGCCAGGGGGAGGCCCGGATCCATCAAGGATTGCTTCTCAAGATTCCCCAACTCCACCACCACCTTTTCCGCTGCCGCGCCGCGCAATGATTTCTCCTTCCTGTACCCTGCTGACGCCGCCGCCACCAGCAGCACCACCAGCAGCAGCAGTCCCCAACCCCAATCTCGCCTTGCCCTGACCGGCCACCGCCGAAGATGTTCAGGCTGCACCGCCACCGGTCGTCCGACCGCGTCGGCCAGCGCTTCGACTTCCGCTTCTCCAACTTCCGCGCCGTCCAGGTACCACACCACTTCAACCGTGCTCCTGCTCTCGATCCGCTACTGTTTGTCCTGCTGCCCGGCCGGGATTCCTCCCTCAGCTGCGGAATCTCGCAACGCTCTGTCCTCCAACTAACAATCGCTTTGCTCGCTCGATTCATCTGGGGGCATGCTCGTCCCTCGTTACACCACCAACACGCAGACTGCATCGCTACCATAGTACCATCCAAAGTTGTTGCATTCCCTGCATCTGGTAGCTATCACCCCATACTTCGGCACGGTACCCCAGTTCAGTTAATAAAAGAGACAACTTTTTGACTAGGGCACCGTTATATGCAATCACACAAGTCATGCCAGGATACCATTCACATAGATTGTCAGTTTATGCGATTTCAGAGGTCATGTAGATGTAAGCCGGTGTGTTCATTTGTCAGAAATAGCACAAAACCACACCCCAATAGAGGCAATGCCATACTAGTTGAAATGCACAAGTACCAGTTCTCCTCGTAAATGAATACAGAAGTGCGCTACCGCTCTAGCTTTTGTGAAATGTGCAGCTTAATTTTACTTTCTCTTTCCTCTCGTTTGTTATGATTCTACATCTGGTACACATGTTCGCCGATTTTTGTACCTTACTGATTTGTGTTCGACAGGTCCCCGCCGTATCGGACAAACTGTTCCTTTTGATTGTCTCAGTGGATACTGGAAAAACAGTTGCCAAGTCCAGTAAAGCAGCTGCCCACAGTGGAATTTGCCAATGGCCTGACTCCATATTGGAACAAATTTATTTTTCTCAAGACGAAGTGTCAAAAGAATATGATGAGTGCCAGTACAAGATTGTTGTTTCTGTGGTATTGATATTCCTTGCGTAGTTATGCTTTTGCATTCAGCCATATGTAATGTGGACTACCCTATCCTACTGCTGTTGCTGAACTTTAACGTTTTTGTGTCACTACCAACAATTCTCATGTTTCAGGGATCTATAAAAAGTGGTATTCTTGGGGAGATTTTCCTAAATCTGTCAAACTTTCTGAATTTGGCGGACCCAACTGCTATCTCTTTGCCATTGAAGAGATGCAACTCTGGAACAGTTTTACAGGTGAGTTTTAGTCATTTATACTTTTCCCTTTTAAAAGTTGTTTTTCTTCGTTCAAGGCATTGACTCAATTCTTAGCATTCTGTTGCTTTCCAATCTTTTCTCTGCTTATGGTGTCATTAATTCCTCCTGTGTAGCTTAAGGTTCAATGTCTTGTCACCAAGTCTAAGTTGAGGTAATTAATGCTGAAGCTTCAGTTTGTTACCCTTATTTTTTTTTTATTCTACAGCACCGCCTGTTACCCCCACTAACTGTTTTCCCATTATATTCCCCCTTACCATCTTCCCATTTATATGCAGTGGTGTGAGATCATCGTGGAAGGACTTGCCTCCTCGTCTTGATGACCGCAATCCAGCTAACGATGACATAGACAACAAGTCAGATGGCTCTGATAGTATTGCAAACAGGAGTGTTCGCTCTTCATCAGGAAACCCTTTAGGCGGCACTAATCAAGATGAACCTGGAAACAGGGTATGCCAATGTTTAGAACAATTTTCTCTGTCCTAAGTTCATTTTTCTTCTCTTCAAAAATCTATCAATGTTTTGAGCCATCTGTACTCCTAGTCCATTGGCAACTTCCAATATTATGTTCACTGTCAAGAAAGTAATTTTGATTTTTTGGACTCGTCTCCAATATTAATCATGTCAGTCTTGTTAGGGGCTCTCAAGTTGGCTTCTCATTTGGTAGTTTCTTCTGCCTAGAAATATTTCAATCACTCGAAATGTTAATTGGATTGGTTACAGATGTAGGCTCTGTGTTTGTTCCATCTCTATACCATCTAGCTAGTAATAGTTAAGTTGGAACACCTCAGTTTCTATGTTCTGATATGTATATTGTCATGGGTATTGGGCCAGGCCCAGCCCAGCCCATGGGAAAGTACCCACGCTGGTACTATAGCATGAACAGTACCCCCGTGGGTACTGTAGCAAGAATTAGGGATTTGCTAGTTTAAAAGGTAAGGTTAGATTATATCAGATTGAGTCCTTAAAAGGTAAGGTTAGATTGAGTCCTTAAAAGGTAAGGTTATATTAAGTTCTTAAAAGGTAAGATTAGACTAGACTAAGTCCTTACTTGAGGGTTAAGTCAGTCCATCTATATAAGGATATCTTGTATCTCTATTCAGGCAGATTAGATTTAAAAAAGTTCCTGATCGCAAGTTCCTGCCTCGCTGGCGCGTCTCCCATCATGGTGCCGTCGCGCTGGTGAGGTCCAGGCCTATGACCGGTTACCTCCTTCAAATAGCCCTAGATCTAGCATGTGACAATATACCCTGGAAGGAGATGAAAGAAATATTTGACTGAGGGACCTTTAGTTAAAGCCAACTGCTGAATGTGAAGTCCATTCCTTTGATCGTTAGCACACATTTCGAACTTTCTTTCTCATATTTCCCTTTGTTCTACATATTCATCTATGTTACATGGGAACTCTGGCTCCATATATGTGTATATGTTTTGTTTATATGTGCTACGAATTCACAAACAGCAAATAACACTTCCATTTTATAAATTATGTTTATCAGAGCATTCTGTGGCATGTTTATTCCTTGCCCTTTTTTCAGGAAGTGAGTTTCTCAGCATCAGGGTCCCACCGGAGTTCTAATTCTGGAGACAGTACTGCAGATAGAACAAATTTCTCCCCTAGAGACAGTTCTAATGGTTTGCATGTAGGAAGGCAGGATTCTGCCAGCTCGTATGTTAGCTACGTTAGTGCCAGTCGTGGTGATGATGGATTTAGATCAAATAACTCATCTTTCAGTTCCCGGACATCAGGTCCAAATGTGTTGCAAGGGAATACTCCAAAATCATTTGGAAATGGGTTTGGTCAGTTGTCAATGGGGACATCTGATTCATCCAAAGATTTTCTTGAAGCAGCAGAAGAAACAATTGAGGAACTCCGTGACGAGGCAAAAATGTGGGAACGACATTCTCGCAAGTTGAAGGCTGATCTGGAGATGTTGAAGAAGGAATGCTCTGAGAAATCCAAGCAACATGCTGAGCTAGCAGTTGAACTGTCTGCTGCACATGCTGAGCGGGATTCCTATAGGCAAGAAATTGAAGAGTTGAAGTTATCTATGCAAGAGGTTACCACACGACAAAAAACTGTAGGATCCTCCAAATATGGGGACCAGGTAGATCTGCAGAAGGAACTTGAAGATGATGTGAAGTTTCTGAAAGAATCGAACGCAAACTTAGCAATACAACTGAAAAATACCCAAGAAGCAAATATAGAGCTTGTTTCTATTCTTCAGGAATTGGAAGAGACCATAGAAGAACAGAAAGCAGAAATATCTAAGATTTCTAAGGTCAATAGTGTCACCAATCCTGATGCCCTAAAAAATGGTCCGTTTGCCAAACAGGACATGGAATGGGCTAAGCAACTGTCAGTTAAAGAAGATGAAATTACAATGTTGAGGGAGAAATTGAATCGCTTACTCAATATTGAAAATGCAGGTTCTGATGCTGTTTATCTTGAACTGGAGAAAGAAAATGAACTTTTAAGTGTTAAAGTACAAGAGCTTGAGAAAGATTGTTCAGAGCTAACAGATGAAAATTTGGAACTTATATACAAGCTAAAAGTAGGCGGGATTACAAAAGGTCAGGGTCCTTGTATTCCAAACAACAGTAATTTGCAAATTGAAGAGCTTACATCCCAGATACGTCAACTGGAAGAGGAGCTTAGAAATAAGGAATTGCTGCACACTGGAAGTTTTGCTGAGGCATCAATATCTAGCTCAAAATATCTACAGAGAAAATGTGTTGACCATGAGCTGAAACTAGAAGAGAAGTTAAAAAAAAGTCAAGAGGAGCTAGAAGAACGAAATCTTGAGATATCAGAGCTGAGGCAGAAGCTTGACATTTCCTATTCCACGGAACTGGAAGGTGGTCAAACTAGTGGTCAAACTAGTGGTGCAAGAGGATACCAATTTAGAAGGGAAGATATGCAGGATAGTGATCCTGAGACAGATACGTTAAAGGCTAAAATTCAGCTACAACAACAGGAAAATGATGGTTTGCGATGCTCCAAAGTTGAAATGGAAAGTGTTATTTCTAAAATTCAGGCAGAGAAGAGTCGGTTGGAGGAATGCCTAGAAGCATCACTTAAAGAGAGTAGCATCACTTCAAAATGCTTGGATGAAGCGCGGCAAGATATCCTTGTGCTTTCAAGCAGCATAGATTCCCACATTTCTGCCAATAAGGTTCTTGAAAAAAAGGTAATTGAACTGGAGAGTTGCAAAGCTGAACTAGAGTTACATATATCAGAGCTGGAACAGGAAAATATAGATCTGTCGGAACGCATTTCTGGATTGGAAGCCCAGTTGACATACATGACCAATGAAAAGGAGTCAAGTGAGCTACAAATGCATGATTCTAAATCACTTATCATGAATCTAAAAGATAAGGTAGAGCGCCAGCAAGCAGAGATGGAAACTCAAAGACTTGATTTCAAGCAAAAACAACAAGAAGCTCAGAGAAAATTGTCTGAAGCACAAGATGATTCAGAAGTCCTGAGGAGATCTAATTCTAAACTACAATCTACAGCTGAGAGCCTGATTGAAGAGTGCAGTTCTCTGCAAAATCTAATTGCAGATCTGAAGAGGCAGAAATTGGAGTTGCATGGCCGTCTCACTCAACAAGAGCAGGAGTTGGATAACTCGAAAAAAAAGAACTTAGACTTCTGCAAAACTGTGGAATTCCTAGAGGCAAAGCTTTCTTCACTTCAGAAAGACATATCCTCCAAAGAGCAGTCTTTACTATCAGAACTGGAGAGTATATTCCAGGAGCACATGGAGCAAGAAGAAAGAATAAACCGTGCACATTTCATGCTAAATAAGGTTGAGAAAGAAAAGACTCTTGAGGTGGAGAATCTTGAGAGGGAGGTAATGAGCCTCACTGCACAGTCCTCCTCCACACACGAGGAGCGAGAAAATGCCACAGTGGATGCCTTTCGAGAGGTCTCTGTCCTACGAACAGACAAGGTCAAACTTGAGGCTAGTCTCCAGGATGTCAGTGCACAGTTGAGACATTATGAGTCTCAATTGGAAGACCTTCGTAAGGAGTCTAAATGCAAGATTAAAGGCTTGGTTGACTCCCTTAATGCATCCAAACAAAGCGAGGAAATGCTGACAGCGGATGCTGAACATATGAAAAAGCTGATGGAAGTTGCTAGATCCAATGAAGATAAGTTAAGGAAATCTTCTGGTGAACTAGAATTGAAGCTTAAATCCAGTGATTATGAGAAGCAGCAAATGATGGAAGAAATATCTGGTCTGAAACTTCAAGTTCAGAAAATATTGGGCCTTCAAGATGAAGTTTTGAAACTTAAAAGTTCTCTTGATGAGGCTAGGTTTGAAAAAGGAAAATTGGAGGAGCTACTTCGTTCTGTGACCGAGGAATGTGAAGATTTGAAGGCACAGAAGGCTATGCTAACAGATAAAGTATCCAGTATGCTGGAGACTTTGAACAATGGTGAAGAAGAAAAACGAAGCAAAATAGCTATGCAGGTAAAGCTTGTGAGGCTGGAGAGTGATCTATCTGCACTGGAAGCATCACATGTACATGAAGCAGAGTTAAAGAACGAACTTAGTAGAATGAAGAGAACAAACAGTGAGTACCAGAGGAAGATACAATCTCTTGAGCAGGAAAATGACGATCTCACTAAGAGAAGTCAGCTCAGGCAGATGGCCCACATCAAAGAAGATGACCTTGGAAAGCAGGTTAGCCTTAAAGAGTACTTATTATGATTATTTTTGTTCACTCTATTGATGTTCTTAATGTCATGTCTGGTTGTGCCATGTATTTCCTTGTATATGCAGGAGATTGGGAATTGTCCAATTGATGAGGAAGCTGGCATTCATTTGAAGATTCAATTATTGGAAACTAAGCTTGCAGAGGCTTTGGAGGAAAATAAGATGTACAGAGCTCAACAAAAGAGGTATTTGTTCTGACCCAAACCTATATGTTTTTTGTTATGTGTTACCCAGTCTAGAATCAACCAGAGCATAAAAGTACATTTCTTTCCTTTGTAAGGGTTATCCATTTAACCTTGGAATCAAAAATAATATTCTTGCAATGGCAACTGCAGTGTGCTATATACATTAAGCTCAAGTGTGGAATCATGTGAGGTGGTTATCTAGGAGACTAACATAATGTGCTGAACTGCTGTTGAGATTTGAAGCTGAACTACACATTGCTAATGAACATAAATCTTGAAGCCATATGTTTCCATTATTTTGTAAAATATTTCATATCGTTGGTTTGACAAATCATCAATACTGTTGAACTTGGGTGACATGTGACTGGATCGCCCGGCGGGGTTTCTCTGGCGCAGAGGACCCTGAGAAGCGCAGCGTTCCGGTAACAGATCCTTTTGTAGGTGATGGGGCATTTGTGTACTCCGGTCTCCCTTGGTAATAGTTTTGCTATTCTGCCTTAATGAGTGGGAGAGGTAGCCGGATTAGGAAATCACTACTGGCAAGGGCTGTGCAGGAAATAGCGATCCTTTATACAAATTTTCCCTATCTTTGCAAACCTTTTTCATGGTCAGATTGATTTCTGCTGCTTTCCACTCAGACAATCACAACATTTCCTTCCTTTTCTATGTACAGTCCCATGCCTACTGGGCAATCTGCTGCTGGGGATGGCAAGGAGAGTAATAACGACAGAGTTTTGCAACTAGAAGGAGAGTTAAGAGATATGAAGGAGCGTTTACTCAACATGAGCTTGCAGTATGCAGAGGTAGAGGCTCAGAGGGAACGATTAGTGATGGAACTGAAAGCTGCCAAGAAAGGAGGACGGTGGTTCTAGTCTGCCATAAGCATAAGACCGATATCACAGGTACCTGCATATACATTCTTGCCACATAGGTTGCTTCCAATCGTCAACATGTAGTTTGGATGCATAAGCCAAAATTTCTTGTGGAATTGTTTCAACACCATGACCAATGGAATCCCATGGTGTACCTTGGTGCACATAATGCTCTTACCATTCTGGCTGTTATGGTTAGTGCCTGGTGTAGAACCCTTTCAACTTTCGCAGATGGACATCATGAACCAGTGCCATGTCTGCACCATGACAATATGGCACACATGTTAGGGTTATCATATGAGAGCAAAAGCAAGTGCTGAAGCAGATGTGATGTGCAGCAGACTTCGCTGGTTGGTACTGGAGCATTCTTCCTGATAAGCCCAAGTGTGAGACTTTGACTTCTCCCTGGAGAAAAAGGCCACCACTAAGCCTCATAAGATAATCCCCTTTTAACCAATTGGTTATTGTTTGTGTAATACCATGTCTATTTTTGTCCGGTATACTGGTTTCTCAATCGACTCGGAGGGTGAACGTTTGTTAATACGGCTTCTCGACCACCCAACGATTGCATCCATTTCCGCAAGTCAGGAGTGAACTGAACTGTTGATAAATGTAGTTCTCTGGGAGATCAGTGTGATTGTGTGAAGAGGCTTCGTTTGTAGTACTAGTACAGCCACCAAACCTCCTACATTATTTCTTGTAATAATGAAAGCAATATGTACAATATCAAGGGCTGTGTCCGTTTTCTATTTCATGGCATCCATTGAATGCATATTATATACGGCATGAAACCAGGCACCTAGTTACCTGTCTCAGTCTCAGGTGAGGACTAAAGATACAGATAGTCCATTTGTAATTACATGATCAGGTGAGATGATCGTCAATGGACAATTGCGCAGTTGCAGTGCCATCTGTTTGCTGACTTGATGCCGGCTTCTTTACCACGCGATCACACTTGTAGAATAGTACTCGTATAGTCGTATTAGCCTACGTACTGCGTGTTGATTGCCTGAAAGTGCAAGTAAGACAGGAGGCAGGTCATGTTCTTGTTCCCAGTTCTCATTGGTGGTCCAGAACCCTAAGATCCCTGCTGCATCTCTTGGATTGGGTCACTAAAGTCCACTTTACACAGGCAAGCAAAGCAAGGATGATCAGATAAGAAGATCCTGGCTGTGAACAATGGCCGGCTTGTTCTCGAGCGTCACTGAAACAGAGTGAAAGCAGGCTCCAGGCTGGATCATATATGGCCTGAATTTTTCTGGAATACTCATCTATTTAAGTTGAATATGCTGCTGAGTTTATAAGAAAAATAATTAACATATGACAGAGACATAGCTAGGGATAGTTGACCTGACCAGGACTACCCTTGAAATTGGCTAACCCCATCGGTCCAATTTTTTTATGGTCCAGGAAACAGCCTGCCTGCTGATCTGCTCTGTGCTCTCGCCAACTCGGCCCAGCCATAACTTAAATGTGTTCTGTGCTCTTTGACTCGTCGTCCGCCGGCTGCCTGTCCTTGCCCGGCCTCCCAGTCCCGTCCCGCGGCTGGACCTGCCACCACTAGCTCCAGGCGCCGGCGGCCAGCGCCCGGCCCCCGGCTGCCCTCGCCTAGTCAGCCGCAGCCAGCGCCAGATCTGACCGTCGGCTGCCCCGCCTGCTGTCTGGATCTGGCCGACGTGCTCTACACCAGTATATGGTATTTGGTAATCCCTTCACACGGCAATACGGCATCAACAGTAGACTTGTCGAGAGATATTTCTGTTTCCAGAAAATTTATATCTATATGTATATTCTCAAGTTAAAGGCAGAAGTTCATTGCTATCTCACACGTTGCTAATTTTTTTCCCTGAAAATGCAAAAGCATTAAGCAAACAACCTGCAGCAACCAACATTGGATACCACTAATAATGACTACAAATGATATTCAAGCTCACCAAGCTGAGCAAACAGACAGCAGCTAAAGAAGATAGCAAGAAAGATTGATACGATTAGCATTAGCTAGCTAGATGGATCGGCCTGAAGAAATGCGTGCATTCATGATTTCTAGTGAGCCCGGTACTGATCGAATAGTACTAGATGGCGTTTAACCAGGGTTAACAAAACCGTTTGGTAACTACAGTTATCGTTCGGTTACCGACATACCGCTCGCGTTTGGTACTGGTGTACCTATCGGTTTCATTTGAAATTCAAATTTAAAATTAAAAAAATAAAAAAATGGAAAAATTCATAAAAATAGTAGGTAAATTACAAGATGAACAAAAATGCAAAATATAAAAATAATTTATTTTTCAATCTTCTTCACTCGTTATTGTTTAATTCTTTGCATGCAGGCCTCTTGGATTAATGTTATATGTTTGATAAAATAAAATATCATTCTTGATGAGTGTTGCCTGTTAATTATTTGTTCCAAGCCTATTGATCTATAAGCACTCACACTGTTGAGTCACAAGATTTATTTTGTTAATTCACGTGCACGTAAGATCTATAGTTGTTGGTATGTTAATTCGTATACATGCAAAGTTTAGCGATTCACATGAACATAAGGCTGCTCCTACTAGATATATATACGAGTGGTAAGATCCTCAATTTTATTCTATGTTATATGAAGAATGGCAAACCACTGCAGCTTGCCAATTAACCATGTTGTTTTGTAATTTGTATTTTATTTTAAACTTATAAAATTTGTGGTATTGTAAGTTTTCTATTTATCTCGAAAAATAATTTTCTGTAATTTTACAATTTTTATTTTTCACTGAAAAATTATCTGACTGGTACCGCGGTAACCAAGATCGGTACCACGGTTACCAAAACGCATACCACGGTAACCGAATTTGAAATCATTTCGTAAACTGATCTGAATTCAAATTTTGAAATGTAACATTTGATCAAATTTTTTCGGTAACCGTTCGGTTATCACGATAACCGCTATCTCGAGCCTGAGCGGTATCTAGTCCTAAAACGATTTTGTTAACCCCGTGTCTAACACAAAGGACGCATTGAATCAACGTACAAGGGCTGCATCTACTGTACAACTGTTAACATATGGGTTTTGGATCCCGAATTGCGTAGCTAATGGATAGCTATGCTTGAGGCTGTTCACCTCTTACCATATGGGTCGAGGAGGGTGTTTCTCCTCGTCGCAAGAAATAGATAGAAGCAACAGAGAGCTTTTCCTCTTACTGGTAGAAGAGATGGGAGCGGTAGAGAACTTTTTCTCTTGTCGATAGAATAGGTAGACACAGTAAAAAACTTTGCCCTGACTAGCTTGAACAGAAGATAGAAAAATAAACAACTTTCTTACTTGCCTTGGCTGAACGTCAACCCTATAATATAAATACATATGCTAAGAGATAGATATCTAATCTATATTCTAAAGACTCCTAATACAATACGCTAAGGACTCTACCTAATATGTATTATAAAGACTCCTAATACAATACACTAAGGACTTATGTTTTAATCTGTTAAGACCATTCTTAATTAGCTAACAGATAACTTTATTTAACTAACTAACATCTTATCCCTAATAACAACTCTTTGACGTAAGCCCCCTGAACTCTCGAGCCTTCGACTACTGAATAATGTCCATAACAACAACAACAACGAAGTCTTTCCATCCCATGTAAATTGAGGTAGGTTAAAGTTAAAATCAACACGAGTCATTAATCAAGGTTTAGGCACATGAATAGCTTCTCTTCGTGCACTCCTATTTAAGACCAAATCATTGGGAATATTCCATCATTTTAAGTCTATTTTTATTATCTACTCCCAAGTCAATTTTGGCCTTTCCTTGGCACTTCTCACACTATTGTCTCGTCTCAGGATTCCACTATGCACTGATTCCTTTTGGGTTCTCTATAGGGCATGTCCAAACCATCTCAACTGGTGTTGGACAAGCTTTTCTTCAATTGATGGTACCCCTAGCCTATCACATATATCGTCGTTCTGGACTTGATCCATTCTTGTGTGCCCACAATCCAACGCAACATACGCATTTCTATAACACTCAACTATTGAACATGTCGTCTTTTTATAGACCAATATTCTGCACCATATAATATTGCAGATCTAATCACCGTTCTATGAACTTCTCTTTTAGCTTCTATGATACTCTCTTGTCACAGAGAATATCAGATGTTTGTCGTCACTTTATCCGCTCAACTTTGATTCTATGGCTAACATCTTCATCAATATCCTCATCTCTTTGAAGCATCAATCCCAATTGTCGAAAGGTATCATTCTTGTACACTACTTGACCTTCCAAACTAACATCTCTCACCTCATGTGTAGTAGTGCTAAAGTCACATATCATATATTCAATTTCAGTCCTGCTAAATATAAAACATTTGGCCTCAAGAGTCTGCCTCCACAACTCTAATTTTCTATTTACTCTCGATCGGCTTTCATCAACTAGTACTATATCACCAGCAAAAAGTATACACCAAGGAATATCCCCTTGTATATCCCTTGTGATCTCATCTATCACTATGGCAAATAGATAAGGGCTTAAAGCTAACCCTTGATGTAGTCTTATTTTAATCGGAAAGTTATCAGTGTCACCATCACTTGTTCGAACACTAGTCACAATATTGTTATATATGTCCTTAATAAGGGCAACATATTTTGTTGGGACTTTATATTTATCTAAATCCCACCACATGACATTCCTTGGTATTTTGTCATAAGTCTTATCCAAATGCATGAAAATCATGTGTAGGTCCTTTTTCCGCTCCATAACTTGTCTTAATAAGAAAATTGTTTCTATGGTTAACCTTCTAACTATGAAACCAAATTGGTTCAAAGAGACTAGTGTCATTTCTCTCAAATGATGCTCTGTAACTTTCTCACATAGCTTCATAGTATGACTTATCAACTTAATCCCAAGGGCTTCATCTATCGTGACATACAAATTTTAGAAATACTAGCACATGTAGTACCGTTTGGGAGGTATTTTTGTGCCTATTTTAAAAAGAACATTTATAATTTTTACTAAACGAATAAAAATAAAAATGATTCGTGATAGAATTTAAGAAAATTGATTCTTTTTTATACTGCTTTAGGTAAAATCTTACTTCTCATGATAATCAAATTAACGAAAAGTAAAAATACACGTAGAAGTTCAAGTGTATATTTATACATGATTAAAGTATACTAACACACTGTACAATACAGTGTGATTCACAGTTGATACTATTTGTTTATTTCTGTTTATATATTATATATTTTTAACCATATAACATAAAACATCAAGTATATAATACAACTATCATTTCGGAGCACTGTACTCTCTTTTCCACCCGTTTCCATTCCCATTCCCACCCCGATCCCAAATTCACCACCGCCGCCCTTTCGTTTCGTCCGGCAGTTACCGCGCCCCGCCGTCCCCTGTGACCTTCGTCACCCCATTCCATGGTGACCTCCGTCCGCAGACGGCCACTGCGGAGCTCCTGGTATCACCGGCTCAGGTGAACTCCACGCTCCTTCCCTTCCTTCCTCGATCTCCACCCTGTCTCCTCGCCCCGTGGACGACGGCGACGTCGCTGCTACCCCCACCCCGTCAGCTGTGACCTGTTTCCCCTTTCTCCCGATCCCATGACCAGCGGTGCCGTCGTCACCTCACCGCCTAAAGCCTGTCCTCGCACGGTCATTGGGTGTCTGTCGATTCGTTGTTCAAAATGGTTTATAGAATCTTTCATGAATGTCCATCATTTGAATCCATGTGCCCGCTATGTGATAGCAGTGACACTTCAGGCAAAAACAATAGCTTAATTCCTGGTGCTATTTCGGTAAAAACGAAAACCGAAAACGAACGGAATTATTTCTGTTTTATTAATTTCAGTAAGTTGTTCGGTTTCTATTTTATAAAATTCGAATTTTTTGCAAACCGAAAAACCAAATCGAATAAACCGGAAAAACCGACTGTCCACCTGCTATACTGCAACCATTTATGTATATATGTATATATGTATGCCCTTCATTCTCCCAAGAGAAGGCCGGCTGCACGGACATGTCCGCCATGAGCAAGTGCTGCGGCGTCGCCGCCGGCAGGAACGACCGAGCGATTGATCGATCGACGCAGCCGCATTAGGCCACCGAATACTGGGCCTTGGTGTGGCCCAAAAAGGCCCAATCATCTTCTCCCTTGTTCCTCTCTCTCCTCCACCTCCTAGCCCCCATCTCCTTCCTCCTCTCGGGCGGCTCTCGGCTCCTCCGATCCTCGTCGCCTCCACGCTGCCCCTGCCATTGGGATTTGGGGCGGACGAAAGCCCAGGCCACCACCTCCTACTTCCCTGCTCCCTCCAACACCATTCCAGTCCAGTCCCCTGCAGCTGCAACGCATCGATCGGCAACGCCAGTTCGCCGGACTAGGCGCTTCTCCCCTGACCTCTAGGTTAGGTATGTTGTATGTCCACTCCCACTCCCACTCCCTGGCTTGCTTCCTGTCTCCACTCCTCTTTACATCTAGATACTTATCTTTAATCCACTCCCTACTACGATGAAAGGGATCAGCCCAGAGACGACAGGTTACTCAAAGAAATCAAAAGGAGAACCCAATTCTGTTTTCATGTTTCTTATGAGTGCCATGCCATATCACCAAAAACCCTTAATCTCTGAATTTGTATGTTTATTTGTGTACGCTAAGGTTTGGTATAGCTTCGGCTCCGATATGTATGTTGATCTTGAGTTTGTATAATAAATAAAGTGGTTTAAACTTTTATTTTTAGTTTAAAATAAAAAATAGATTGTTTAACTAAATACCCTCAATTCATCTACAACTCTAAATCCAGGATTGTTTAGAGCTAAGTTTAACCAGCTAAAAGATCTAGAGCTGTTGCCAAACAGGGACTACTCGTTCCGCAAATTTGCACCCCATCTGAATCTGATAACACCTGACCTGTACCTGTATGTTATTGGGGGCAAAAGGATAACAGGCTAGCCCCAAAGGTTGCTTGTGTTGTAATTACTCACAATCGGTCCAAGTCTGGTTCATACATAGCATGCGTGCTATTTCAGAAAAGAAGCATCATTTCCTATCCTCCAATTTTTACTGTGTTTACTTACTTATCCATGCAAGATGCAACCTGCAAACAATTTTTAAGCTTCTTCTACATGCATGCTTTGTCTTGTTCATGCGATGCAGAGATGTAACCAGTACTTCCTACATTATGCGAAATTAGAATTATCTTACCGCTTTATTGCCCATGTAATAATCTTTATAATTTGGAAACAACGTGTTGAAGCAGCGACGATCCATGGCATGGGGAGGTCTCTTTTTGAGCTTCAGCTGCCCCTTGCAGGAGCAGCAGAAGTCATGCCTTGCAGCTGCTGGTGGCTTCAACTATGATGCACCTCTCCATGGTGCCTCTAAACCAAAATCGTTGACAGCTGAAGCTGCTGAAGCAGGCGACAGAGTGCTTATCGAGCGTGGCTTCTTTGTGAACCGCTCACGTGTTCTGGTTGGCTCTGGAGCTGCCACCTTCCACCATGCTAAATCTGCCCTCCTCTCCTGGAAGTAAGCATAGCTGAGTTCTGGTATTGCCCACTGCAAATTATTCTGTTGCTTATCTTTTCTTCATAAGTAACCATCTCATCAAACTGACGCATATACAGGCATTTGTCACTAGGCTGGGCAAATGTGGAAACGGACACACCAGTGAAGGCTGGAACAAGGTTCTGCATCTGTTACAAGGAGCTGATCCCTTGGGTCATGTTGCCCCTCCAGGTTGCCTATGTGAACGACGGCATTGGCGACTCTACGGGCCATGAAAAAGGTGGCATTTTTGCGTTTGGTAGCGGCACTCTACAAGGCCATCTGTTGGTACATCTACTCTCGCGTGACAATCAAACATACTGATAGTAGTCAATCTGATTGGCTTTCCTATGTACCACAGTTATGCAGATTCTTCAGAATGCATCTTGAGCTGCGAATGCATGACATGTTTTTGGATAAATTCACCTTGTTGGTGAGCAGGCAGGGGAGGAGAGGTTCTCGGTGCAGCTGGACGAAGACGATCGGGTGTGGTACGAGGTGATGTCTTTCTCCAAGCCGGCCCACATCCTGTCGAGGCTTTGTTACCCGTACGTGCAGCTGAGGCAGAGGCATTTTGCTCGGCAGTCAGGGCAGGCGCTCCTCAGGCATGTAGCCAGCCGCTCCAGCAGTCCAACTCCAGGGACGACGCACGCTGACTAGACTACATTTGCACATCTTTCGTATCTTACTACATTTCTTGATCAGTGAGTAGGTCTTGACTTGTTGTCAGCCTGCTCTCGCCTTTTCCTGCACTGGAATTAAGCGCAGGATATTGAGGTTTCAAATTTGATCGTGTTGTCATTTTGTAAAGTAAAGTAAGCAGGAATATAACTCCGTCTATGTTATCCATTAGAAAACCGAGCCACTCACTTAAATGGAGATGAAACTTAAGTTTAGATTTTAATTTTAGGCTAGTCCTAATTTGTTTGGGTTTAAAAGGCTTCGAAGAAAAAAAAAGTAAGCAGGAATATGTCTCGCTAAGCAGGAATATGTCTCGCTGGCAAGCATGATTAGTACGTATGGATTATTCCTCTTGCTGTCCCCTTAGCAATTACTACATGGTAATCATCGGCAACCTCTTGTCAGTTGTCGTGCCTACCGTCGAATGGAATAGAGGAGCAAAAAGACAGATTAGTGAGATTAGTGAGATTAGTGGATTATCCGAGTTGAGCAGCCATTCGGGCAACTAGTTGGCCATTTGGGAAAACGAGTAATTAGCTGGTGTTTGAAAGTGACGAATGGATGATCTGGTAAGTGATAACGAATATAAAATATTTTTTATATAAAGTTTTTAGAGAATTTACATGGTTTAAGAATTTAAAAACATGTAACGTGGATTATCGAACGGGTAATCACGTAGAAAAACAGCACAGCACTTGCATAATAGAGTGACAGAGTGAAATGTTGTACGGCCGTTCCGGGATTCCTTCCGTTTCCTTTTTATTGTTATTATTATATTCGTGCACTTCTCCCGTTATCCCGTTACAAGATTTCTTTTCTTTTTAAAAGAAAAAATATTTTATGCGCACGGTCGCTGTTATTCCGTTCCGACTTTTCTCCTCCGATGGGTGATGACTCTTAAGAAATTTAGAAGGAGTTCTTGGTCGAAGCGAAGCGGCGCTCACTTGGATTTGGACCCGATTGACCCCCGAAACGGCACGTATAGCACTAAAGTCCTACTACCTTTTTCCATAATATAATAATATATAATCAGATGTGTGATATTTTATAATAACTATAAAATGTCTCATCCAATATAACAACTATAAAATATCTCATCCGATCTTAAATTGCTATATTATAATACGGATAGAGTATTTAAAATGCTCTAGGTTTAAGAGCTAGGTGATAAATCTAATTCTAAGATTTTTTTATTTACATAGCAGTAAATGGATTGAGTATCTAGCTAAGACATTTAGTTTATATAAACTAAAATTAAAAAATTATTTTATTTTATTTTACATATAAATCTCTAAGTTAGCTGTGCTAAACATAATGTATGCTAAACAGTAGCATCTAAAGAACATATGTTTCTTTAGTTTTTTAAACTAGTTAATTTTAAGATTTTACATTATTTAATTTTATAACTTGAAGCAAAATTTAGAGAGCTACAAAGAAAGAATAGATATAACCGTCAGAATCTCTTCTTTTCTTTTCCCAACATGGCCTTTATTTGCATGAGAGCACTAGCGAGAGAGAGAGAGAGAGTGGGCGCCGGCGGAAAAGAGGAGGAATTTGCTAAGCAAAGGCCTCACTTGTAGCTTTGCTCCAGGATTTTATTTATTAAACATCTCTTGAGATTGGGAATAAAATAATGCAAGAGAAACTACACTACAGTCTGGCTGGGTGGCTGTTGTTCCTTTTACTTATTAGTATATCGAAGTACGAGTTTTAATTTGATGAGTGCGCTTGTCCTTGCTGGTTGGCTGTTGTTCCTTTTAGCAGGTAGCATTACTGTAAGGAGCACAAGACGAGTGCCCCGTCCTTGCTTACACCATAATCCCCAATGGTTATATTAAATACGGTGAGGCTTTCCCCTAATAAATATGAGGCCTCTCTCATTTTCAGCGCAACAGACTTGGTTAGGTGGACCTGCACCCAACACCGCACCGTACCCAAAACCTACGCTACTCTACTTGCATGCTTGCACAAAGACGATCGTTTGATCGAAGAGTTATGTTTGATTGAAGAGATACGATAAATTATGTTTATATTTTTTTTTATTTTGTTAAACATGTAGTAACCATCTCCGTCAGTTCCTGTCGCCGATTTCTCACCGTAGCACGCTCGCCCAACGCCACGCCGACTCGCCCCGTAACTCCGAACTCACCCTGTCACCTAGCCACTGTACGAGTTCGTTCTGCTGTCACACACATGCTCTACTCATGAGTGTAACGAGTTTATCTCCTTGTTAGAGACGAGACAGCTATACCTACCTAAAAGGAATAATGTCCTTTAGGAACCAACTTATTCCATCGATCTCTTAACCAAACATCAATCATCAATCATCGTCCCATCTATCCCGCCTCGTTCCACCGACAACGCAGCCTTGTTCATTTCACCCGCCCAGCGCGCGCGGCGCCACTACATATTCCGATATTCGCTGCTCCGGCCTGGGCCTCGCACGCACTTACATATTCTGATATTCCCTTCCCTCTCTCTAGTGTCTACTAACTTATTGTTGGAGTACCAAGCTAAGCTAGCTCGAAGTCCATGTCCGCTTCACCCGAGTTCTACAGGCCGTCGGCGCCGGCCTTCTCGCCGTGCGCCTCGCCGCTCGCCGCCGGAGCGGACGACGACTATAGCTGCCGGACGCCCACGCCGCGCCTGAAGGAGCCCGCCACGTGCCCGCCAGCGCCCCGGAAGCCCAAGCCGGCTGCCTGCAGGAAGCTCCTCTTCGACCCCGCCCAGGCCGTCAGCTTCCGCCTCCCCGAGCTGGAACGCCTCTTCCGCCCCATGCCGCCGCCGCCGCCGCGCCTCAAGCCGTGCTCTCCCCACAAGAAACCCAGACTCGCCTCACCTGCTGCGGCGTACACCCATCAATCACACAATCATTCATCGCCGCTCTACTGATCGATCGATGATACCTTTCAACTTCATACACTCGCTGCATACACTCGCTGCTTCTTGGATAATCCTGTATGCAGTTGGTATCAGTTTGTAATTACATCATTTTTATTGTGTAATGTATGATTTGCTTACACCTACACCATAATTGGAGTTCTATTCTTATTAATCTTGCGAACTGCGTCTCATTACACTGTCAAAACGGAGTTTCCTTTTTCGTTTTTTTGGCTTTCGGCATCTAAGTGCGACGAATGTGAAGACTGACTGACCCATTAGAGCAGCCAAGTAGCCAACCTGCTTGACTCGACTGGGAAAGTGAGCAAAAACCAGTAGAGCTCACGACTTCTGACGGTTGACTTGCCCGAAATCGCAGACCCTTGTGCATTCGTCATTTCGCCCTGCTGATCTGATATGATGTGCTCACTACAAAGCAATGCTTCTTCAGATGTGGACTCGTGGATTGACGACCCAACAAAGTGACGGTCATCACTGGAGGAATGGGAAAAGGTGGGCTTTCAATCAGGATTCGGAAACATATGTTACACGTCTCAGAAACATACTTGTTAACATTCCTTATTTCAGTCTAACAGCCTTATTTGTTATATGGTCAAAGTTTACTATAAGCAACGCCAACACATTGCTCGTTTTATGCAGCATCTGTTTACAACGAAGGCTCTTAACTAGTCATGATGAGCAAACTATTTGCAGGGTTAAGCCAAATATTGACATCACGAAGCTCCATACTCTTCATCGGCAGGTGATCCCTGTTCCATGGCGAGCCCAACGAGAGTCAGTTCTGCAGTTTAAGTCGTATGCTTAGTGCAGTACAATCCGAATGATCTGTTTATTTCAGCTAACCTCTTATCGCTCAATGTACTGTTCCAAATACTCTCTAATCATCAGTCTTTCCTCTTTCGTAAGATCAGGATTTTGACCAGTCAAACGCTCCCTTAATTCTCTCTCTTCGACGCTGGAACCATCCCTGGAGACCTGCAATAAAGATGTTAAGTTATGGTATCCTCTCTAACACGTCCAAACTCCACAGATTCAAGTAACTCACTTGGATGTAGTTGTTCACATGGCCATCAGCATTTGGTTTGGTCTTCTTCTCACGTTCGTTGCAAACCCATTTGCCGTCAACTATATATTTGTATTCATACCTCCCTTCCTTCAGGAAACACAATGCAAACGTGTAAGAAGCAATGAGTGTGAAGCTAGATACAAGGCATTAAAATGATGAATGGTGAATGAACAAAATCGACAATATAATGCTTATATTGATACTCACAGGCAACTCTCTCTCAAGAAGCCAAGCTCTTTTCTCCTTATTGTACGTCAAAGGAATTATCTGAATCAAGCACAGGAAATGTAAAACATAAACAAGAATCAGTTAAGAAATGCCTTCTGCAGAACAAATGTGATAACATCATAGTTAGTTTCTACACTGGATGAGTTTTCAGCACAAATTCATCTACCATCATTCTGGGATACGCATACCTGCCCCCAGCCGATATCAAGCCCGGAAATTTCAACAGAAGAACAATTATCGCCTTCCCACTTCAAAGTGATGGAATTTTTTGATAAGCCTGTCAGCTAAACAATAATACAGACATCACTCAGCACAAAGATGTAAGAAGCTCTATATCTTTTATCTTCACCATCATAACTACACACTGAGGGGGAAAACTGTTAAGTGTTCACTTACAATGTCAGCAGTTGCCAATTTAATGGCTTCCAACTTTGGAAAGCAAGCTCGTTTACTCTACAAAATAAGCATATGATCAGGAAAAAAGTAGCAAAACAAGATAATTAACAATGTTGGTAACAGAACACCAGCCCACCGACAGAAATTTACTGTAGGAGACAGTTGTGAGAGATGTACACATGGGCAGCCTGTTGGTATTCATTACCAGTGCACACATATTGTACAAATACATTCTTTCTCACAAACATTGTTGTATATTCTACTAAGGTGAATAAAGAAGTTCTGAAGTGTATAAGACTACATCTCTCTCAAAAAAAGGAACTGCATAGGACTACCTGTAGTAGTTGATGTCCTTCATTAAGACTGTAGCCAAGAATCCAGAACATATACGCCAACTAAAAATTTATAAAATGTTACCAGAATTAGAATATCACTGCTTTCAAGATTATGGACATTAAAAAATCATTGATGACTGTGTGATCATATAAGCATCATGGTCTAATCCAGTTGTAACTTGGAAAAAATATCATAATACAAACCTATTTGGAGGATCTATTGGCAAACAAAAAGGAAAAGACTATGGAAACCTACTGCCACAGCAGGAGCTCTTCCAAGTCCAGCAGTACAATGTATATATGTTACCCCACCATTATGGTTGACAAGCTTGTGCAGTTTGCTAACAACAGCAGGCAGCCTCAATCGCAAATCGAAAGCATCAAAATCCCTGGTGTAATTAACCATTAGACCACTTTAGGACTTTGAAAATATGGAGAAAACGGACAGTGGCGAAGGCATTTAAGTCAGTGCAGGGAAAAACTACAATTGACATATAAATGCTGATTCAAGGAAAGATTAATCATCTAGCTACATAAATGGAAGAGTTTAACAATCGTGATTCAAAACAGAAGGGGGGAAGGAGAAATGTCATAAAAAGTTTACTTTCTCATGATATTCAGATCATGCCATCTTGTAGACACTATTAATGAAAACGAAGAATTTCTAAATTTCATTTGACATAGACTACACAATATTAGCAAAATTCTTAGTTCCCAAGATAAAATGAAGTTATAGAACTTTGGATACCTAATTTCTGCACGAAAGTGCTCTATATCCATACATTGTAGACAGTAGTCTTGAATGGCACAAATATCAACTCCAAAATATCTGAACAAAAGTGAAGGATGGAATGCGACTATTCACTCAAAGAAAGCATTGCACATCAAAGGACACAACAAATAACTATGCTATCAGTATAAAAAAGGAATTTTTTTGCGAGATGTCTAATATGCATTGCAAAGAATATCATAGCTGCAGAAAAAGGAGAAGCCTGTGTAATTGTGCTATAGAATTATAGGTCCTGTCCAATAACTCAGTAACATAATTAAAAGAAGACAGGTTGACATCAAAGCACACCTTTTCCAAAAGTTATTTAGATAAAAATCTGTCACTATAATGTTATAATTTCTCTTGCATATATTCCAATAGTTGGTATGCTTCACAATAAATAACTGCATACATCTCAAGAATCAAGACGCTCTAGTTTTATAAATCAGGCAGCACAATTGGCAGCAGTAAAAGTATTCCTTTGTTTTCTCAAGAATGATGGAAAAACAGTTTCAATAATGGGGATACTCAAGGTCTGGATCTTGCTGCAGGCAGAATACTGTTTTCACACCAATCTTCCTAAGCTTATCAACATCAAGTGGGCTCTGCACATGGATGCAGCTAATCAGACAGAGTTAAGTGATTTTTCTGTAAATTGGTTGAGATGATATTGTGCGAACCTGTAAGCAGGAGCCTACAATCAAGTCTGGGCGTATGAAGTTGTAGTTCATTCCAAGCTCATGTCTGTACGTCAACACTAGAAATGATTTTGGAAGATAAAATGGATTTCAGGAATGAGCATTCATAGACAGTAATCCGCTAAAAGATTATTTCGAGACACAATCATGTTCTAGAAATTTGGCCGCAACCATTGTCCTGAAGGAACTAATATTTTGACTGTTCGGTATCTAGTTCTATAAAAATCTTAACGGCAAAAAATCAGTCTAGGATAGGACAAGCACGATGAAGCTTCAAAAGTGGGAACACTTTCAGAATTCTGACTCGGTTGCAGAACGGTGCCACATCATATGGATGATGCACTCCACAAGGCCAATTGTTAACACACATGAAGAAGAGGAAAGTACGACAAAAATAAAATGTGAATGTCGTGGCTTGTTAATGAGGAATGAAGAAAAATGACACAAATGTCAAACTAGACAGGCATATGAGCTTGTTCCAACAGAAGGTAGACATGCTGATAGCACAACACGTTGATGGTGACATCTTATATGAGGCTAGCCGCCTAGACCCCATCTGTGAAGGGATTCATTAAAGTCAACTACCAGCCAGTCCTGCTTAATTCCGACAAGTCCTCATATAGGTAACATCTATCATTACAAGTAACATTGAATCAATCTTTACCTGCTCCCATAGCTTGTGTCATGTTGGTGCTGTAAGAATCAGACTTCTCTGTGCCCGCCTCCACTGCACCACTGTCCGTGCTAGAAGTAGACGCCCCAGATGCCTGGAATGGTTACATCGCAAGCTTTACTAGAGTGGCAATGAGGTGAAACATGCATAGACACAAGTTGCAGCGTAGGATAATTCACGGGGATTTAACGAGTAACTGCCTCCAAACTGGGCCATATCGATACATAATACTCGGAATAAACATCATACACAAGTGGAGGAAATGCATTCCTTACAGTTTTGACGGTGTTTGATCGGCGACTCCCGCCACGAACCATCGCCTAGACATCGACAGTAAAGGCGAACAGATTAGGAAGCCCGATCCATCCATCCAAGGAAGAAAACACACAGACGGACGAATGGACTCCGAGAGCTCACCAGGTTGAGCGGCGAGGGCCGCCTCATCGACCTCGATCCCACGATTGGAGGCTCCCTGGGCAAAACGAGCGAAACGAAATCTACAGGACGAACGGGCGAAACATTTGGCGAAACGAATCGGGGAGGCGTCTCGCCCGCACTCACTTACTTGAGCAGGTTCTGGAGGCAGTTCATGGCTTCCCTGCTCGCGCGGGCGCGACGGCGAGGCGGACGCGGACGCGGACGGGGAGGCGGAGGCGGTGAGGAGAGGGCGAATCGAAAATATCTCGCGAGCCGAGAGAGAGATAGAGTAGCTCGGACGACGGAGAGAGGGGGACCGGGAACCGCCGAACGGGCCAGGCGAGGGACGCGATTGCGTGGACCCGGTCTACTTCTCTCGTAGCTGTGCGGGGTGATGGGCTCGCTCTCACGGTTTATAGACCGAGTCCAGAGGAATGAAGTCGTCTCGCGTGATGCGGACCGTGGTGGTTTTGGCTCTAGCTAAATCGGGTGGCCCCACTTTTAGCCTTTTTGACCCGTTCTCCCCCCAGCGCGAAAGCGATCGGACGGCGACGAGTCAAGCACGCTCCCGCGTACGAGCCATCGGACGGCTCCTGCGGGCCCAGCTGGCGCGAGGGCGTCCGTTGGTTGCTTTCCGCCGTCTCCCATTGCCGACTAAATCAAATTTCTTTAACTTTAATCAATATTAATAGAAAAATATATAAACAATTAAAATATCGAATTAGTTTCATTCGAATCACAATAAATCATACGTTAATAGTATATTTATTTATTTGATAGTGTATACGTTAATATTTTTTCTTTTCAGTTAGTTACAATTAGAGAAATGTATTAAAAATGCCAAACAACTTTTAAGATAGAATAGAGGGAGTAAAAGTCAAACGTTCCTTAATATAAAATAGAGAGAGTAGATTTCACGTGATTGTATTTAAGATTTTTTAACTCGTACTACCAATGTATTGGGAGGGATGATTTTTTTAACTCGTGCAAGTAGAGGTTAAATATTATGCAAAATCCTTCGAATTAATTGGATAAGTACGTTGCCATTCTAAACCACTTAACCCAAAATATACCAAGGCCTTTGAAAAGCATGGATTAATAAAAATATACTCTCTCCATTACATATTATAAGTTTTGCCCTTTTTTAAAGACAAACTTCTAAACTTTGATAATTTTCTAAAAAATATACTAACAACTACAATATCAAAAAGTTCCAATAATCTGACCATTAAATGTGTTTTAATTGTGTATTTATTTAATATTATAATTGTTAATATATTTTTATTTAATTTTAGTTAAAATTGAATAATTTTGATTATGGAAAAGGCCAAACAACTTTATTTAGAGTATTAAATGGATGGAGGTAGTATTGTAAGCCCTTCACAATATTTTTAACTTATTCTACTCGTAAATTTCAAGTTAAATTAGACTATCGTGCTTAGAGACAAGGAGAAGACATAGAAGAGGGCTTGACTGCTACAGAACAGTTTTTGGATTTTCTACACAAGGGATTGAAATTTAGCTAAAATCATATTCCAGGTTGTGACAATTTGGTGTTAGTCAATTGTGTCACACAACAAGTAGCTTTGTGACATTGATAGCAGGGTGCAACTCAACATACACTGAGACAACATTTGATTCAAACTAACCATAGAAATCCACAAAATCTAAGCTAAAGTTTAGCTACTATTATAATACTAGATAAATTCCACATGAGTACATGGCATTTATTATTATACTATTTAATTAATTCAAGGGCTAAGCTAAAGCTCTCCTTAATTATAATCACCAGAACGAAGGGGCAAGTGAAGAGCACGAGCATAGCTCGTAGCAGTTCGGGAAATCCCCCGCCATGAGAGATCCCAAGCAGCGGAGAGCATCCCACGCCGGCGCCGCCCACCGCCTCGCCGGCAAGCTCAGGAAACACTCCACGTGGCTCCTCCTCTTGTGGTTCGTCCTCTCCGTCTACCTCTTCCTCTCCGCCACGCCGCCGGCCGCCGCGCCGCTCCGCCCCGCCTTCCTCCCCTCCAAACATCGCAGCCTCTCCGCCACCGCTGCAGCCGCGCCCCCGCTGCCCGTCCGGATCTACGTCTACGACCTCCCCGCTCGCTTCAACCGCGACTGGGTGGCCACCGACGCGCGGTGCTCGCGTCACCTCTTCGCCTCCGAGGTGGCGCTGCACGAGGCGCTGCTATCCTACGCCGGCCGCTCCGCGCGCCCCGAGGACGCCGAGCTCTTCTTCGTCCCGGTCTACGTGTCCTGCAACTTCTCCACGGCGAACGGGTTCCCGTCGCTGTCTCACGCGCGCGGGTTGCTCGCCGAGGCGGTGGAGCTCATCCGGGGGCAGATGCCGTATTGGAACCGCTCCGACGGGGCGAACCACGTGTTCGTCGCGTCGCATGACTTCGGCGCCTGCTTCCACCCCATGGTGAGTTCCTGCCCAAAGCATGGACCTTTTCTCTACTGCTTTGCTGCAGGGTTGCGTACAAATAGGAACTTGTATGATGCAAGTTGCTTGCTTGCTTCCTGCTATGTAATTTGCATAGAAGCAGTTCGTGACAGGGAAAGTGGTTAAGATGGAGTCTAGCCTAGTTCTAGAGAAAACAATCCAGTCCTGGATCCCAAATTTAGGCCAGTCGAAGATTCATAGTCATGACTAGGGCTTGGACCATTTGGAAGCACCAGGGTTCTAAAAGTCAGCGCTAAGCGCTGCCTAGGCACCCATTAGGCGCTGGGCGCCATCTTGCCGCCACGATTTGCCTCGAGTCGGTGAGCTAGGCAGTCCAGGCGCCTAAGCGGTCAACGGCAGCGTTGGGCAGCTCGGCGTGACATTGTCGAGGCTGTTGGCGGCTAGAAATGCGGCCTGGCGGTGCGGGGGGAGGCGCGTGCGACCTGGATCCGGCAGCAGGAGGCGCGCACGTGGCTAGATCCGGCGATGGGAGGTGTGCACGTGGCCACATCCGTCGGTGGGAGGCACGCACGTGGCTAGATCTGGCGACGGGAGGCGGGCGCACAGCCAGATCCGGTGGCGGGAGACCAACGCGTGCACACTCTTGCCATCGCTGTCGCTGTCACCTCCGGTGGCAGCGCTGAGCCGAGCCCGAGGGCAGGCGGGAGGAGAACGCCAGGGAGGAGAAAAAGGGAGGGGAACGCCAGGGAGGAGGGGAGGGGAACACTAGAGAGGAGAAGAAAAGGGGAGGGGACGCCAGGGAGAAGAAAAGGGGAGACCTAGCGGCACCTCTAGGCGCTAGGCACCGAGGCACCACTCGACTAGCGCCTAGCGCCTACTTGAATGTTGGGAAGCACATAAACTACATAATCTTTGAGAACCAGAGAGCAAATCTACCTAACTGAAAAAAAGACCCTCAAACAAGAGCTTACGATCCAATCTGTTAGATTTCTGGAAGAGCAAAAGTCTCTCTAGTTTAGGCTTTGTTTGTTTCAGCTTTGATTGTAGTAATCCAGCTTATAGAAAAAAGCTAGGTTGGACCAGCTTATTGGATTATTATAATCTTCACTCTGGATTATAATAAGCTGACATAATGAGTTGGTCTGTTTGTTTTAGCTTATGAAAATAAGCTGGATTACTATAATTCCAAGCTGAAACAAACAGGCCCTTAGTTGGCTGAATCAACTCTAGTTTTCTCGCCCTCTCTTCTCCCCCTCCCCTATGTATCTTTTCTCCTACTCCTCTTCCCCGCCCCTGTGTATCTTTTCTCCTACTCCCGTGTATCTTTTCAGTCTTTTAGACCTTTTATTTTTAATATAACCCTCAGTAGGAGCCTCTCCTACTGGTTAACTTAAAAAAAAATTGAACCAATTATTGGATTTCCACCTTTGTTGCCACAACTCGCAGTTAGTTGCTTTGGAATTCTCAGTTTGCTGACTGCTTTGAGATTCAAACTCAGGGAGACACATTCACCACAATGAAATTTCATTTTGTTTGATCAGGAGGATGTAGCTATTGTGGATGGCATACCACAATTCCTCAAGAGGTCAATCCTGCTACAAACTTTTGGCGTACAAGGCACTCACGTGTGTCAGGAGGTCGACCATGTGGTAATCCCACCTCATGTGCCTCTGGAGGTGGCCGTCGAGCTACCTGATCCGGAGAAGGCCCAAAGGGACATTTTTACCTTTTTCCGGGGCAAGATGGAGATCCACCCCAAGAACATTAGTGGCCGCTTCTACAGCAAGTAAGCATATACTGCAAACCCTCATTTCAGTTGCTTCATCTAGCAATTATCCCAAATGGACTTGCAAGGAGATTTTTTTTTGGGCGTGTGGTTATGTGTTCTCAGGTTCTGTCTCACTTTAATTCTCTCTTATAAAAGTCTGGTTGCATTTTGCATTTTATTGATGTTAGATTTCAGATCTGTCCCTAACAAATAGCTCGAAAGCAGTTAGCACTCCATGGGGTTAATATAAATATCCTGTTAAGAGATAACTGTGGAATATAAAATGTTGTTTATTCTAGTTGTTTGGCAAAATTAAAAGGCAAATTACCAAGGTTGAAGCATCATCCATAACTAGTTAACTACCGTAACTCATTGGTTCTTCGCATGGATAGCAGAATCCTGTACGGCAAACCTAACTTCATTAGATCACAGTTGCAGTTTACTGTCTCTTACCTTTTCCATTCAACAGGAAGGTGAGGAGTGAGCTGCTACAACGGTTTGGTCGGAATGGCAAGTTCTATCTTAAGCGAAAGCGGTATGACAGCTATCGATCAGAGATGGCTCGCTCCTTGTTCTGCCTCTGCCCACTGGGATGGGCTCCATGGAGCCCTTGGCTCGTGGAGTCAGTTCTCCTTGGCTGCATTCCTGTGATAATAGCTGATGATATACGCCTGCCATTCCCTTCTGTACTTCAGTGGTCAGACATCTCATTGCAAGTGGCTGAGAAGGATGTGGCCAGTCTTGAGATGGTGCTAGACCATGTTGTGGCAACCAACTTGACTGCAATACAGAAGAACTTGTGGGACCCTGCGAAACGTAATGCGCTGGTTTTTAACCGTCCGTCGGAAGAGGGGGATGCCACATGGCAAGTGTTGAGGGAGCTTGAGATTTTGCTAGACCGGTCCCAGAGGAAGAGGAGGAGGTATGTTGGATCATGGAGGAGGTGAAGAGCAAAGGGTGAAGCACGTTGGTCTGGTAAGGATCCTTCCTTGTTTGCTGAA
This sequence comes from Zizania latifolia, assembly GCA_000418225.1. Classification (NCBI taxonomy): domain Eukaryota; kingdom Viridiplantae; phylum Streptophyta; class Magnoliopsida; order Poales; family Poaceae; genus Zizania; species Zizania latifolia. The sequence goes on along the minus strand of KE372686.1, from coordinate 436,496 downwards.
ATGTGGCATCTGATCAGTTGCAGCTGTGACAACAACGACATGCAGCTTACTTACACATGCCACACAGCTGACGAAACAAATCAGCAGTTGACCACACCATCCATGGCATGGACTTTTTCCCCGGGAAATTTGGAATGTGGGTTCTCTCGTTCAATCACCATCTCGAGCGCTCAATTGTATACTAGTTCGCAAGTGTTGTAGTAATTTGAGTGGTTAGTGCAATCATAGAATGACATTCTGGGCTAACAAGCTGGCAAGCTCTGTACAGGAAATTAGTTTATTCATTTATTCATGATGTGGACCTCCATTTTTAGATAAAGGAAGATTAAAGATTGTATTTATAGAACGATGATCTGTGAAGATCTTCTACAGATATGTTTGCATAGCCGATGTATTGTATGTCCAAATGTTTTTTGGGGGAAAAAGGTATTCAGATTTTGGTATAATAATGTGGTGAGAACAAGAAGCGTCATAAAACATGGCAGGGGACTCAGGAGGGCATCTGAATTCTGAACTCCGATTCAATACATGATCCCAACGCTTGTTGCCTGAATATTTTGTTTGGACAGAACCTGGCTAAAAATTAATTGCGATCGGGGAAAAGGTAAACGAAGAAACACACGCACACTAACATGATTAAACTATTATTCTATGCAAATTCTAACTGCAAATACCAGCTAATCCAGAAAAATCATGTGACACAAATCTCTTTTTGTTAAATTCAGCATAAACAAAAACCTGAAAATAAAAATCTGCGTTGCTATTCTTCTTCCTCTCCTAACCTTTATACAATCTCAACAGCTAGAGTCACAAGTCACAATAGCTGAAGCTCGAAAACACACCTGCAATCAACACCACTGGACAGCTGCATCCCAGGTCCAAACAAAGGCGACGATTGGATGATTTCGCTGTACGAGGAACCTTTTATATCGACATAAGATTGGATTCAACAGTTAATGGCTTAAACAACCGAATAGTTTCTTCCACGAGCAGCCTTATCCAAAAGAAAAAAGGAAACACTTTGCCAAATTCTGAGAGTGAGAGAACTCTTAATCACCACAGTAACAAACAAGGCCTGAGAATGAGCTTTGCCCGCAAAGTTGTGGTAAAAATAAAATGAACCAGGCAAAGAACACTAGTCTGATTCAGAATACACATTTTTTTTTGTTGTATCCAGTAAAAAGAAGACAACTCAGTGACACTAAAAACATTAAATATCTGAAAAGAGGAATCCACAAAGAGTAACTGAAACAAGCTATGTTGCAAATACAAGACTAGCGAAAAATTGCGTGTACATTGTAGAGAATATACAGCTAGTCAGCTAGTACAGTTTCAGCTAAAAGACACGAAATGGATGCCCATAGAGTGATTCATTGAATGGAAGTGGAAGATTTTTTTCAATAATGGCTAATGTGGTTCACAATTTACATGCCGTGCAGTGACATTAACTGCTATTGAATGGATGAAGCCACGTAGAACAATTGTTGATCCAAAAAACTGAGACACACAGTTTTAATGCGTTTTAGTAACCATAAAGCATAAATGGCTAGCCTGTAGATAGCAACCAAATTTGAAACGTACAGATAAATGCATAGCATCATATGGATACTCAGGAGCACACACCCTTGCAAGGAGTGTCCTTGCAACGGCAAATAGGCCTTCCTGAAAGCTCCCATCCATTAAATCCACGCTCAAGGACCAAGATGTTCTTTACACCAGAATCTTCCTTAGCCTCTGTCAAATAGTCCAGATACATTTGTGCACAAGATGGACCCCGCACCTGCAGGTTGTGGTGACAAGTCACATGAAAAAAACCAGTGGAATCAATTACCGCAATTTGGAAGATGAATTTGTGATGAAAGAACACAACTACACAAGTGGTCACAATCTGAATGTATGAGGAAACATAGCAAATATGGCTTGATTTATATTTCGCATTGTGATTTTATGTGACAATGGCAAATATGGAAAAAATTTGTTTGGAAGCTGTTTATCAACTTTTTAGTATTAAATTCATTAGTTTGAACCCTCAAACTATTTGGTCAACGAGTGATTATCCATTCATCACTTTCAAACACTACATAAGTAACTAATAGTTGATGAACAAGATGCAATTATCAACCAATGACTTTTGAAGCTCCAATGAGTGACAATGTGACATGGAACATTTTGAGATTAACAAAAAATTTACTATGACTAAGGCGCTGATTGATTGGTTACACGTGATGTTGAATAATAATAAATCAGTAAAAGAAACATTAGATACGAGATGTGGAGGAAGGAGGAGAGGACCTTGCTGAGGGCACAGTGGAAGACGAGGGTTTCCTTTCCCTTGGTGGCCTGAACCAGATCCGGCAGGCGCTCCGTGAAGCTGTCGCTGGCGTAGTGGTGCGAGCCGGCGATGTGCGCGTCGAAGATCCTCTCCTCGTCCCTTCCGGCCCCCAAAACGGAAACCCCAAAACTAAACTCAGTAACAGCTAGCGAAAACGAAGCAGAGAGAGAGAGCGGGGATCGGCATGGAGACCTGACGTCGACGACGACGATGCGGGGGTCGCGGAGCATGGGGACGAGCTGCGCCGCCGATACGTACGAGACGCCCCTCGCCATCGCCGGCCGCCGAGTCCGACTGAATCGGAAAGGAAGGAGAGATTTCTTCCTCTTTTGTTGGTGTTTGCAAATGACCCCTCGAGCGATGAGAAATTTCATATATGAGGCCTCGTTTGTTCTTATTGTATGGGCCTGATTAATTACCCCAGTTCAGCCCGTTTACGTGTATTGTATAAAGTATATATAAAGTGAACTAAAATTCGTAATGCATCGCGCATTCCTAATTAATACTCTAACTCCCAGACTAAATTATATAACGAGAGAATTGTATAATTACTCCAAAGTTTGGACTTATTAAAATAAGAAAAAAGTCCAAATTACACTCTGAAGTATTGCTAAAGTTTGAATAACCTCTAAAAAATTTTACCATTTGAAAAGTATCAACAAATTTGAATTTTGGCACAGTAATCACCTTTGCTTATGTTTGCTAAGGTGGTTTTGATGACGTGGACAAGATTAAGGCGGTTTTGGCTTACTGTGCAGATTATGTGGCAAGAGGCGGTGATGACGTGGCGACGCTGACGTGGCGTGTGCGTTTGGGGCTCAATATCCCCATCGGCCTAGGTTCCTGGCTCACTCTATTCTGCTCTTTCTCTCTCATGTTCTTCTCCCGCCGGTCTTGGAGACTCCGGCGAACGGTGAGGTCGCAGCGATCATCTGGGTGCGGCGGTGATTGCAGAGAGCAAGGACGAGCAGGTGTGTTCCCAGTTCTGTTGGTAGGGTTAGGTTTTGTGTTGCATTTAGGGGTCGCATCTGATCGTCGAAACTGGCTGGATGCGGCAGTGATCGCAGAGAGAGATTCAAGAACTCTTGATTTTTGTTAGGGTTTAGGGGCAAGACAACAACATTAGCACTATTTATTTCTGATTATTGGGTGTTAAAGTGTTGATTTTTGCTAAATGTTAGGGTTTTGTAATGTTAGTTTATGTCAGAATTTCATAGGCATTGGTCCATAGATCCGTTGGACATTCTCCCTGTTAGATTTCATTTGGAGGTGAATTTCAGTATGATGGATTGTCACTGCATTATGCCCGAGGTCAACTAGTAGTGTCAGATTTAGAGAGGGATAAACTTTCAATTCCAGAATTGAGGGGTCACTTGATTGATCATGTTGTGTTGAGTGATGAATATGAAGTGGACTTTCACTAGCTGCCCCCTAGTGTTAAATTGAATACTGGACTGAGAAAATTAGTTGATGATCAGAGTGTAATGACAATGTCAGATTACATCACAGAAGGTGGAGTAGCTGAAGTGTATGCTAAGATATTCAAGTATGGATAGGATGGTAATGTAGTGATGTGGTCACAAGGTCAACTAGCAGGAATTATAGTTGATGAACCTAACATATCACAAGTGTATATTACGCCAAGTAAGAAACAAACTGCTAGAGATATTCAGGCTGTGAGGGCTTGGTATAGCTCACCATGAAAATTACACAAGGGATGGACACTGCCAGAACCTCAGGTGAACAAGCAAATGCAGGACATAATGCAGGTGATGAGGAGAATGAGTCAAGTCAAAGTGACAGTGACTTTGCAATTGCTGATGAGGAGAATGATTCAAGTCAAAGTAGGAGTGACTTTGCAATGGATGATGAGGACAATTCTAAAGATGATGAGGAAGCTCATGATTTCAGGATAGCTGCGAGGGAGATCCACTACCATAGAATAGCACTTTAGTGACGAGCATATCCTCCGTCACTTATTGTGTCAATAAAATCCTATCATTAGTGACGGTTAAACACCCGTTACTAAAGGGTCCCTCCAGGTCCACGTCACGTCCGGCACAACCTCTTTTAGTGACGGGTGAATATTATGACCTGTCACTAAAGGGCAAACTATAGTGACGAGTGATACTTTCCACCTGTCACTATAGGATACCTTTAGTGACGGGTCTTAATGGCTACCCGTCACTAAAAGGGATCATGCCGGATGCGGCGTGGACCTAGAGAGACCCTTTAGTGATGTAGTGTAATGGACACCCGCCACTATAGGGAACCTTTAGTAGCGGGTATTTATTCAGACCCATCACTAATGTTATGGTCATATTGTAAAAAATAATTTTTTAGGCTATATCCTAAATCAAAGCCAGGATTTGGTAGCCAATATTGTACATTACAAACAACACATAATTCATTATAGAATGCCATCATCACAAATTATATTGCATAAATAAAGCATACATCATAAATTGTATTACAAACATCACAAATTTCACCAAATGTTGCAAGTCATTACATCACAAGTTCACAACTAATAAACATTAATTCTAGGTACAATGAAAAGCGTCTCGGTTTGATGACATGGTTCACAAGGAATGACGCTAGCCGTGAACGGATGGCTTGCAAGTTATTCTCGCTGAGATTACCTTCAGGTATGTTGAATTCCTGCAAATTGAGTTTTTTACGTTAGTTGATGTTTACATAAGTGAAACATAAATTCAACACAACAACGAAGTATGTGGTAATATCTTACGTCGGGTGATTTAACATCCGCTATCTTTAGGGCCAACATCATATGGTGTGCGACTAAAACCTACATTGGTTTTTAGGAGGTTGAGTATAGCACTTTTATGGAAATACATGATTAGTTTGGATGACACATTTAATTTTGAAAAGGCAAACATTTAGAGACTTACCGGCACTGTGGTTTTATGCACCAACTGTCAGCGTTCCGTTACCTTTGATGTCCTAAGACCGACACCGAAACCTCTGTAATGAGGTACAACAAAATTGAGTTAAGCGATAATAGGTTAAAGGTAGAACTTGTAGTAATAAAGTAAAGAAAACCTTACTCATCGATTATACTTACCGAGTAGTTTCTCTTGGTGCAGTCGCCATTCGGTTCTAACGGTCTTACCCAATTAATGTACCATACAATGTTTCACTTGGGGACGAAGAGTAGTAGGACATAATATCCATTCAAGTGGTGTAGGTCCATTAAAAATTGTTCTCTTGCGGTGCAATAGGAGAGTAACTTACATAGATAGTCGACGCATGAATCCCTATCATTCTCGATGGTTGCCATTGCTAATAGCTGTGGGTCAAGAAATTTGAATGGTCACTTCTTGTATTCTTGCCACATTAGCCTACAGATATAAAAGAGTAATTAATACCACATAATTACATGTCAATTTTAATTGAAAGACTAGGTTAAGTGACTTACAATATCTAGCACCGTAGCAAGCTGATGTCAAGAGCGTCCATATTGAAAAGATAATATAGATCCTCGAAGCAAAGCAAAAAATAGCTGTCGGTGGTCTAAAAATTATGTTGCTTGTACACTATAGGAACTGAATATTTATTGTTGTTGTAGCCAGTTAGGTAGAACTGATGCGGGTCCATTATGGCTTGTCCAACCTTTCTTAGCTGATCTTGAGAAAGCAGAGGCTTGCCAGCTTGGTACTTAGGGTGTGCCTTAGTCTAGGTTGACACCATATTAGGCTTCGCAACATTTTTGGATTTTCTGTCGGCGGTCTTCTTTGTTTTGGTCTTTGTGACCGTTTGCTTCTTAGGCGGTGGCACAGCGGTGGCACTTTTACCTTGCTCGACAGGTGCATGAGGTTGAGCAGTAGGTGCAACAAAAGGTTGAACAGCAGGAGATTGAGCAACAGGAGATTGAGAAGCAGGAGGTTGAGCACGAGCCTGGCTTGTAGAAGTCTCGGCATCAATGAAAATATTCTACCGGTTTCATTGTACCCTTGATAGATATGCATCGCGTAGAGTGTTGATTTCGTTATTCGAAGGAATAGGCAGTGCGATGTCTTCCGCGTTAGGGTGCATAAAATCGATAGACATCACTACATATCCCTCCCTTATTGGCACAGTGTGTAGCTCATGCTGATATGGGTAGACCACACCCCTTGCCACCTTAATCTGATACCCCGCAGGCTTTAAGATAAGCTTGCACGGGGTTGGTTCAGTTAGCCAGTCAATCGTGTCTTACATACCACTACAAGATTATGGGGTCACTTCTGGTTGTTGCTACTTGACCTCTCTTGAAGCACAACCG
>KE372686.1:416028-429869 GCA_000418225.1 Zizania latifolia | reverse complement strand
GCTCTTTCTTATACATGTAGGGCTATCCAATGTAGGTTGAACTAGAAGGACGATACCCTGTAGAGCTAAGGTCCTCGCGATATCTGCATATAGATCCTTATTGATTCTCTGCGACAGCGCTTCCACATCAATTCCCTCGGACCTTCTTCGCTTCTTATGCATGTCAGCGTCGTCTAGGAAACCATGCTTCTAGCCTTGCAAGTTAGAGATGCCTCGCATCTGACCAGGGTGCTCTGGGTTGCCAAGAGCACTTGTTAGCTTATCCTGCTCTGGCACGGTAATGAAGGATCCTTGTGACGCTTGCACGGCTAGATCTCTGACCTTCTAAGCCACTGACGTCGCTTTGCTCGAGGTCCACGTGACTTTACCGCTCTCTGTCAGTCTTCCCCGGGCCCTTAGAAAGGATTGCGCTCTACCAGGAAACTGTTGCCATGGATTTTCTTTGTCCTCAGTGGCCATCTTGGCATCTTCAGCCAACCACTTATCTTTCATCCCCATGTAACCAGTTATACCAAGGTTGTAGGTAGCTTATTCTTAGCCCAGAGCTCTTTCTTGACAGAGCTTTCTGCCTTGAACTCAGCTGAGCTATTCATCTTGATAAATTAGTCCCAGTCTTCCTTTTTTAGGTACATGTACTTTGTGAAGGGCTCGAGGTCTTTGGCGATAAAGTTTGAGACAAGGTTGCTTTTATGAGACCTCCATAGCTTGGATATCATCTTCATCGCAGTTCTTAAAGTTGTCGCCTTTGTATTCTTAGGAAACTCGAGGAAATTGTTGATCCCATCGTTGAAGAGTGTAATCTTCTGCTCTCGACTGAGATCGTCAAACTTCCTTAGGGTCAACGGGACCATCTCCCATGCAATAAGTCCTGCAAGCATCCTCAGCCGTTGCAAGGCTACTTTATATATTGGCAGGACATCACTATCGACCGCCTTGATGGTTAGCTTGTCCGTCAGCCACTTTGCTTGTGTCCTTGTCTTCTTGATTGCTAGCTCGACCTCGTTGGTGGAGCTAGAAGATCCGGTAGAGAAATGGGTAGACATCTAAACATTAAGAGAAGGGAGACATAAATGTTTCATTACAAAAAATGTATGATCGAACGACACTAGACTTTGGGCACTAATAGGGGATGTGCGGCCCGCGTAGTTGGACCCCGTGGTCTCGTATGATTCTAGAGAGAATTTCGGCAGCATCTCCCTCTGTTCTCCAAATACACGTTTCGACTTGGGCTCAAGAGGGTTATGTATCCGGAGAACAACAGGAAAACACTACCAAAACTCTCTTTGGAACCGTATAGGACCACTTGATCCAGCTACGTGGGCTACACATCCCCGGACTGTCTAAAGTGGGTGGACAATTCAGGAGCGTCTTCCTATAAATATGACCAGTTGCCCGATTATATTTATAATCCAACACTCCCCAACAGAAGATGACATAATCGGTTATGCAACGTAATCAGTTGTAACAGTGTATATAGGGCCTACTGCTAGCTGCCTGATCGATTCGCTCACTAGGGTTTTTGATCGTGTGATCCGATCTTGAAATCAGCTATTGAACCTTTTCATGTGTTGTTTTGTGATCCAAGCTTCGGTACGAGATGGGTTCTCTGTAGAAAGCATGTGATTGTGCTCAATGATATATGGTGACACTTTGCTCGACTATTGTAACATGAGAAAATGAGCTTGGTCATATGCCTTTGGAGGAGGAGTGAGTGTTTGCTTGCCTAGGATTCCTTGACCTGCTAGTCTACCCTCATGGCGAGAGTGAGGCACAACAATTGGGTTATCTGGGTCTATATACTCGACACACCACTCTACTACCTTCTCGCTAGAGTAACCCTATGCGATGCAACCCTCGGGTGAAGATCAGTTCCTAACATACTTCTTTAGAACACCCATATATCTCTCGTATGGGTACATCTGTTGCAAGAAAACATGCCCAAAAAAGAAAAGTTCTTCGATGAGATTTGAGGTGAGATGTACCATAATATCAAAGAATGATGGAGGATAGTACATCTTAAGAAGAGAGAGAGTCAATAATTGTTTTTTTCTAGTTCTTCTTGCGCTGTTGGATCGAGTACTTTCTGTCCAATTGCATTAAAGAAAAAACATAGACTCATTATAGCCTCTCTTACTCCCACCGGTAACATATTTCTTATTCCGATAGCAATTATCTGAGTCAGCATCACATGACAATCGTGAGTCTTCATTCCACCAGTCATCTTAAGCTCCTTCATGTTGACAAGTTTGCTGATATTCGACGAGTAACTTGATGGAACTTTAATGCTATGCAAGAATTCATAAAACTCCTTCCTCTCCTTCCTAGAAAGGGTGATGTAAGATGGAGGCAAGAACTTTCCTCTATCTGTCTGCTATGAATGTAGCTCCGATCGTAAACCCATTTCCTCAAGATCCATCCTAGCATTCTCATGATCTTTTGTTTTGCCTAGCATATTTAGCATTGTTCTGAGGAGACTGTTATACATGTTTTTCTCGATATACATTGTATCGATAGAATAGCAAACATCTAGGTATTTCTAATATTCAAGCTCCCACAAAATTGACATCTTGTTTCACATTCCATCATAACTATTGGAAGGACGTTTTTGCTTGCCAAGTATAACATTTATGCCCTTTACCTGGTTATATAACTCCGCACCTCTAAAATACCTGGGAGGTCCTCCTTTCTCTACGGTGCCATCAAGCTGTAGCTTTATTCTTCTGTATGGTTCAACCATGTGCTCGATATTTCCTCCAAGCACTGTGGGCAAGATTCACCTTTTCTTTTGCTTTGTCCAGACAAGTTATGATGAGCCGGCAGGTCATTTATTGTGACAAACAACATGACATGTAGCTAGAAGTACTCCCGGATGTAGTCGTCCCAAACCTTAACACCTACGTGCCATAGAGTTTTGAGATCATCCACCAAGGGTATGAGGTATACGTCGATATCGTCGCCAGGTTGTTTAGGATCAGAGATCAAGATCGACAACATGATATATTTACGCTTCTTACAAAGCCAAGGTAGAAGGTTGTATATAGACAGTAACACTGGCCACATGCTGTGCGCACTGCTCATGTTACCGAAGGAGTTCATGTCATCCATACTCATGGCAAATCTAATATTCCTGCAATCATTCGCAAACCATCGAAATGTGGCATTAATTGTTCTCCACTGAGTAGAATCTGCTAGGTGTCATATCATCGAGTCATTGTTATGACCCTCTTTGTGCCATCTCAGCTGTTTAGACTCATTGGTATTTACAAACATCCGCTTCAGACAGGGGATTATAGAAAAATACTATATCACCTTCCTCGGAACTTTTATTCTCTTGCACCCATCGTCCAGTTCATCATCATCTTTTCTATTGTTGAATCGATGTGTCCCACATGTTGGACATCTGTCAAGGTGTACATACTCTCTACAAAACAGAACACAATCATTTCTACATGCATGTATTTTCTCTATATCCAACCCTAGAGGACAAACAATCTTCTTAGCACTGTACACGGTGGTAGGCACCTTATTCTCTTCTAGCATTAGGTCCCTCAGCAAATTCAGTAATACTTTAAAACTCACATCGGACCATCCGTATGTCGCCTTCATTTGTAGCAATGTCAGGACACTGTGATACGGATCAACCTAGTGAACTATTAATAGAAGAGCTTATAAACACACAAGAACAAGCTAAGAAGGAGCAAGAACTGTTTACACCATTTCCAGGACCAATTATACGGAGTTGAGCAAAGAAACTAGAATAAGAGGTGAACTTGTTCTTAGCTGATACATATTTTAATATTAATGAGAATTTTATACTGTCTAAATCTTGTACTTTACTCTTGCTTAGGTTTATTGGTAAAGAGGAGTCTTATTGGATTTGAAATATAACAACTCACTGATTGCGAGCTCAAGAAAATGGTTCGATCGGTTATACTTTTTCTTCTATGGTGTTACTTTTTACACTGAACCGATCGCCTGTTACTTTTCACCATGGTGTTACTTTACATCGTATGTAATGGTCCAGTCGTCTGTTACTTTTCTCTACGGTGTTGCTTTTCACCGTATGTAACAGTCCGGTCGTCTGTTACTTTTCATCCACGATTTTCACCTAGTTGTCTGCTGATAAATCTTCCAACTTCTAAGAGATAGGCAATCAAACCTGTCACTATTCAATAGCCATAATGCATATGGTTTGAAAGATCATCAAGTCTACTTTCACCTCCAACAAACAGATCATCTTTTGGACTTCTAAATAAAAAGTTATGACCATTTTAGCGAAAACTGCACAGAAGCTGAAAGACTGCACGAGGCTGTTCGGGAATTCTTCTTGGAGACCTTGAGCTACCAACTTCGTCAAGAATCTTAAGAGTCTTTTGATACCTAGCTAGGAGGGTTGTTCCTAGTATAAATACTTCTCATTGTTCTTGCAAGAACATACTTTTAATAATGAAAAATAGAACCCCTTTGTTTAGCAGTGTGCTAACAAATTAAGAGTGAAATCTCTACCCCTTTGCTCTTGTGATTTCCTTATGAGATTACAGAATCAGACATTTGATGTCTCCCAATTGGTGCTCCTACTCCCTTCAAAGTTTCCTTGATTGATTGTAGGCTGTGTTGGTTAGCAACTTAGAGCGTGGTTGGGCGAACTCTTGATTCAGGTTGCCGTATTCGAGACAGTGGTTGGCTTCGAGTACGATCGTCAGGTTGCACTGTTATCTTGGCTGCTTGCAGCTAGTTATCTTGGTCTCTTTGAGGCTAGTTATCAGTTCATGATCCTACGCCGTGAAGATCGGGACCACGCCCCATACCATCTGGTATTAGAGCTTTCGTTGCCACGGTGGGATTCTTTACACTTAGCTACATATATTTGTTTTTATCTTATCTAGAAAAAGTCTTACAAAAATATTTTCATAGCCTCATATGTTGCATATGTTATTTTAGTGAGTTTGGGTAAGTTTCTGTCCGTTAGAGTCTTTGTATAGTTGCTGATCGAATTATCTATCTATATCCTTGTTGCCTATCATCTTGTTATCTTGTTGTTCCTAAAAATCACCACACAAAAAAATCATATCATATCATTACTGTTTGTTTTTGTTCTACCTATTGTTCGTACAAGTATTACATCATTGTTAAAAAAGTATCAAAAAAAGAATCAGGAAAAGAGACAAAAAAGATCAAAAAAAGAAAGAAGAGAAAGATATTGTGCAAAATTGCTGAAAAATTTATGCCAATTGCTCTTTGTTTGCACTCTATCAATTGTGCAGATTTTTATGTGCTAGCTAATCCATTGCTATGTGGAATTTAGTTATTGGATCTCTAAAATTTTCTGTTGACACCATCCATATATTGAGATCAGCACTAAGCATTGAACATCTAGTTTAGATTGTTACTTGTCTTTACAACAACTAGAATTCAGATTGTATTTCATACATTTTCTCCACCAAGCTACACAAACAAGCCATCACTGACGTCATCCTTGTCTTGTGTTCGCTTAACCATCACACTTTTACCGCCACACATATTAACTTGTAATCTGCAAGAAAAACATAAGAGTTTTGGTTGATAAGAGAAGGTGAGGTTGTGAGATATTCCACATATTGTCCTATCACATATACCTCCTGTTTTTGTTGTTGTTACACTGACGGTGTAGGAAGAAAAAAGAACCTCCTCATCTAGAAGATTATGTTACTATGGCTCAATTCAATGAGTTAAGGCAGAACATAGTAGCAAGCCAAGATCGAATTACTCAAGGTTTTCAAAATATTATTGCTCATCTTCAAGCTATTTGAGATGCACGTGGAGCTCAAAAGAAAAAAATTCATGCTGCTGCTCATACCGTGAGGCCACCCGGCCTTGGTCATGGGAATGGAAGAAGAGCTGTTGTTCAATTAAGAGGAAGAGGTCGTGGTCAAAGAAATAATGACTATGCTGATTCCGAAGATAAAGGAGATGATAATGATTATGTACCATATCGTTTTGGTTGTAATCGTAACCAAAGAAACAATGAAGAAGAGAGACTTGGTAAACTGAAATTCACCATGCCCAAGTTTGATGGTGGATCTGATCCTGAAGCTTATCTTACATGGGAATTAATTTTTGACAAGATTTTTTGCATCCATAATTATTCTAAAGAAAAGAAGTTGTCAATGACTTCTCTTGAATTTGATGATTATACTCTAATATGGTGGGAGCAATTAATGAATGATCGAGAAGATGCTGGCCAAGCTGAAATTGCTACATGGGCTAAAATGAAACGAGAAATGAGAGCTAGATTTATTCTGAAGCACTATTGGCTTGATCTATTTGATAGATTGCAGAATTTGAAGCAAGGAAATTGGTCTGTTGAAGAATATTATATGGAGATAGAGAAAGCTATGATTCGAGCTAATATTTATGAAGATGAAGAGCAATCTATTGCAAGATTTATGTCTGGTTTGTATAGGGATATTCAAAGGATTGTAGAATTTCAGCCATATCGTAATCTTATTCAGTTAGTGCATCAAGCAAGCAAAGCTGATTGTTAATTATAGCAAGATGCTAAGCTGAAGAAGACAAGCTCTTTTGGTACACTGGCTATATCCGGTAGTAACAAGTTTACGCCAAGAGCAAATTTTACCCGAGGTACAAGTGTAAACTCAAGTGGTGGTTTACGCTCGAATACCTCCGGAGTTTCTGGTGGTAAAGAGGCTGCCAATTCAAGTGGAAAGAGTAAACCTATAGCTTCATCAATAATTTCTATTGGTTCTACCTCTAGAAATAGAGACATCCAATATTTCAAGTGTGGAAGCCATTGGCATGTCATTAAAGAATGTCCAAACAATCGTACCGTAATTGTAACTGAACAAGGAGAGTATGCATCTGCTATTGAGGAAGAGCAAGTTCCTAATGGTGGAATAAATAAAAATGACACCAAAGAAGAAGAGGATATAACTTGTGAATTTGAACAAGGTGCTGTTCCTGTGGTTACTCAAGTTTTGAGTGTACAACTTAAAGAAGTTGAAAATGGACAACACCATAATCTTTTTCAGACCAGAGCCAAGGTGGAAGGCAAGGTTTGCAAAGTAATTATTGATAGAGATAGCTGCCATAATCTTACAAGTAAGGAGATGTGTGACAAACTTGGTCTGAAATTACTGCGACATCCACATCTGTATCATGTTTAATGGCTGAATAATAGTGGAGATATTAAAATTAGACATCAAGTAAAAGTTCCTTTTAAGATTGGTGAATATGAAGACATGGTTGAATGTGATGTTGTGCCCATGACTGTGTGTCACTTGCTGCTAGGAAGGCCATGACAATTTGATCAATCCTCGCTGTATTATGGTCGAACAAATCAATTCACTATCAAGTGGAAAGGGTGGAGTTTTATGCTTAAGCCAATGACACCTCAAAAAATAATGGCTGAACATATGCAAAAGAATTATGAAGTTAGGATAGAAAGTGAAAAGAAAGAGAAAAACAGAATGAGATACATCCACAATTTGGAGAGTGAGAGCCACAAGCCAAACATGAGAGATAAAAAGAAAAGAGAGGGTGAGAACGTAGTTATGTTAGCCACAAAATCAGAAATGAGAGATGTGAGGAATAACCTAACTCAAGTGCTCATTGTACTCTTATACAAGGAGGCATTGCTTTTGACTAATGATATAACATTTCTTCCCAGTGTTGTTTCTCAACTTTTCCAAGAATATGAAGATGTTTTGGAAAAAATGAAACTCCTGCTGGACTTCCTCTATTGCGTGGCATAGAACATCAAATTGATCTCGTCCCGGAGGCTGCATTACCCAATAGAGCACCATACCATACCAACCCCGAAGAAACTAAGGAAATACAAAGGCAAGTATAAGAAATTCTAGACAAAGGGTGTGTATGTGAAAGCTTAAGCCCTTATACTGTTCCTGTAATTTTGGTTCCAAAGAAAGATGGTTCTCGGAGAATGTGTATTGACTATAGAGCCATTAATAATATTACTGTGAGATATCGTTATTCTATTTCTAGGTTAAATGATATGCTTGATAAGTTGAGTGGTTCTGTAATATTTTCTAAGATTGATTTAAAAAGTGGATACCATCAAATCAGAATAAAACTTGGAGATGAATGGAAAACTGCTTTTAAAACAAAATTTAGGTTGTATGAATAGTTAGTTATGCCGTTTGGTTTGATTAATGCTCCTAGTATATTCATGAGATTGATGAACCATGTTTTAAGAACATTCATTGATAAATTTGTTGTTGTTTACTTCGATGACATCCTGATTTATAGCAAGTCCTTAAATGAATATGCTGATCATATTAGACAAGTTTTGGATGTGCTTAGAATAGAGAAATTGTTTGCTAACTTTAAAAAGTGCACATTTTGTACAGAGAAGGTTGTTTTTCTTAGATTTGTTGTTTTACGATAGGGAATTAAAGTGGATGAAACAAAGGTGAAAGCAATCAAGAATTGGCCAATTCCCGTGAATGTGAGTTAAGTAAGAAGTTTTCATAGTCTTGCTAGATTTTATAGAAGATTTGTGCAAGATTTCAACACCATAGCTGCTCCTTTAAATGAGCTAACAAAGAAATGTATTGTGTTTCAATGGGGAGATTCACAAGAAAATGCTTTCCAAAAGTTAGAGAAATATTTAACTAAAGCACCTTTATTAGCTTTACAAAATTTCACTAAAACTTCTGAAATTGAATGTGATGCTAGTGGAATTGGTATAGGAGGAGTATTGATGCAAGATAAGAAACCAATAGCATATTTTAGTGAAAAATTAGGAGGAGCTCAATTGAATGTTTTGAAGTATTTGAAATATCAATCAAAGCTGAACCGAAGACATGCCAAGTGGGTGGAGTTCATAGAAACATTTTCATATGTTGTGAAGCACAAGACAGGTAAACAAAATATTATTGCTGATGCTTTGTCCCGTAAACATACTTTATTGACTCAACTTGAAGTAAATGTGTTGGGACTTGAAAGTATGAAAGAATTGTATCACGAGGACCATGAATTTTCAGAACCATATGAGAAATGTAAAGCTACAAAAGGCTAGGAAAAATATCATGTGCATGATGGTTTCTTATTTAGAGCTAACAAACTATGTGTTCTAAATTATTTGGTTAGACACTTGTTATTATAGGAAGCACATGCAGGTAAAATGATGGATCATTTTGGAAGAGAAAAGACCTATAAGTTGCTGGCTGATCACTTCTATTGGCCCAAGATGACGAAGGATGTAGAGAAGTTTGTGCAACGCTGCATCACTTGCCATAAAGAAAGGATTAACATGGATGCCTCAAAACATGCTGCATATGTGAAGAAAATACATGAGAAAACAAGAGAAAAAATAGATATGAAAGCTCATCACAAAGCCAAGAAGATGAACAAACATTGGAAGAAGGTTGTGTTTGAACCCGAAAATCTTGTTTGGATCTATTTGCGCAAAGAAAGATTTCCTGATAAGCGCAAGTCAAAGTTGATGCCCCGAGGAGATGGACCATTCAAAGTGCTTGCAAAGATCAATGACAACGCATATAAGATTGATCTTCCAACATAATATGGTGTAAGTAAATCCTTCAAGGTTGCTGATCTTACTATATTCCATGGTTTTGATGATACAGAGTCGAGGACGACTCATTTTCTAGAGGGGGAGGATGATACGGATCAACCCAGTGAACCATTAATAGAAGAGCATATAAATGCATAAGAACAAGCTAAGAAGGAGCAAGAGCTGTTTACACCTTTTTAAGGACTAATTACGTGGAGTCGAGCAAAGAAACTAGAACAAGAGGTGAACTTGTTCTTAGTTGATACATATTTTAATATTAATGAGAATTTTATACTGCCTAAATCTTATACTTTACTCTTGCTTAGGTTTATTGGTAAAGAGGAGCCTTGTTGGATTTCAAATATAACAACTCACTGATTGTGAGCTCAAGAAAACGGTCCGATCGGCTGTTACTTTTTTCTCTATGGTGTTACTTTTTACACTGGACCGATCACCTGTTACTTTTCACCACAGTGTTACTTTATATCGTATGTAATAGTCCGATCGCCTGTTACTTTTCTCCACGGTGTAACTTTTTACCGTATGTAACAGTCCAGTCGTCTGTTACTTTTCGTCCACGATTTTTCACCTAGTTGTCTGCTGATAAATCTTCCAACTTCTAAGAGATGGGTGATCAAACCTGTCACTATTTAATAGCCATAATACATATGGTTTGAAAGATCATCAAGTCTACTTTCACCTCTAACTAACGGATCATCTTTTGGACTTCCCAACAAAAAGTTATGGCTGTTTTAGGGAAAACTGCACATAAGCTGAAAGGCTACGCGAGGCTGTTTGGGAATTCTTCCTGGAGACCTTTGAGCTACCAACTTTGTCAAGAATCTTAAGAGTTTTTTGATGTCTAGCTAGGAGGGTTGTTCCTAGTATAAATACTTCTCATTGTTCTTACAAGAACATACTTTTGATAATGAAAAACAGAATCCCTTTGTTTAGCAGTGTGCTAATAAATTGAGAGTAAAATCTCTACCCCTTTGCTCTTGTGATTTCCTTGTGAGATTACAGAATCGGACATTCGATGTCTCCCAATTGGTGCTCATACTCCCTTCAAAATTTCCTTGATTGATTACAGGCTTGTTGGTTGGTAACTTAGAGTGTGGTTGGGCGAACCCTTGATTCAGGCTGCCATAATCGAGACGGTGGTTGGCTTCGTGTACGATTGTCAGGTTGCACTGTTATCTTGGCTGCTTACAGCTAGTGATCTTAGTCTCTTTGAGGCTTGTTATTAGTTTGTGATCCTACGCCGTGAAGATCGGGACCACGCCCCGTACCACAGTGTATAAGACCGTGTGCTTCTCTTTGTAGCCAGGATAGATCAGTGTTTTTGAGTCTCGAACAAGTTTTTAAAATTAGGCAAACTCTCCTTTAGAATATGCAACTTGTTCCTCCGTATCACACACCATCTGATCAACATTGTCCACTATATCAGTATACTTATCTTTATGAATTTCTAAAATGTTATTATCGCTCATGTAATCCGTATCACCGGTCTCACCTTCATCTTTACTAGCAATCTGATCTACTTCACCGTCGTTTTCTCCTTCTTAACCATGCTTGTTCCATGTATGATATCCCTTCTTGAATCTACGTCTTAGCAAATGGTCGTAGACATATTTTGAATTTGGAAACTTCTTCTCGTTCTTACAGTCATAGCATAGACACAACATTGCAGTCTTTCTATTAGCTTCTATGTCTGCTCTAGCAGTACTCATAAAAGACTTCACCTCACTCAAGTATTCATTACAAGTACAGCAATCAAGATACATCCAGCTCCTTGTTGGAATCTATAAAATTATCAAAAAACAACCATCATATATATCTAAGTTTATAACTTGCGACAATTAAAGCCTGCTTTGGGCACTAATAGGCAAGGATAGGTCCTAAATCCCTTCCGAAGATGTTTGGCCCGCGTAGCTGGACCCGTGGTCCCGTATGGTTCTAGAGAGAATTTTGGCAGTATCTCCCCGCTGTTCTCCAAATACACGTCTCGACTTGGGGTCGAGAGGGTTGTATATCTGGAGAACAACAGGGAGACACCATCGAAACACTCTCTGGAACCGTACGGGACTACGTGGTCCAGCTACGCGGGCCACACATCCCTAGACTGTCTAAAGTACGTGGACAATTTGGGAGCGTCTTCCTATAAATATGACTAGTTGCCCAGTCATATTTATAATCCAATACTCCCGAACGGGAGACGACGTAATCAGTTGCGCGACTCTAATAATTATTAGTCATATAAAAATTTGTAATAACATTAATTCATAACTAGCAAAGATCCATTAGTTGTTAATTCACTAATTATTTCACTTTGTTCAACACACACACACACATATATATATATATATTACAAAAATACGATGGTGTATTAATATTGGAGAAAAAATATACCTTCGGCCGAACGTTGGTGCTAGCGGCGGTGCGTGGCGATGCACCGGAGCACATAACAGTGCGGGTCGCCATCCTAGGCACACGTGTGCTGCAGTGGTTGGCCGACCGGTGGCTGGGGACTTAACTATGGCGGGTCGACGGTTATGGGACAAGGGTGAAGTCGGTGACGGGTGGGAGCAATAAGTGCGGAGCTCGATGAATCTGAGATCCTTAAGTACTTGTCATCAGTGACGGTTATCCCTAAAAAGGTGTCACTAATGATGGCCTTAGGGTTGCGGGCTCTTTAGTGATGTGGGTAAAATAACACGCGTCACTAAAGGTTACACCATATAGTGATGGGTGGTACCGTGATAAGTCACTAATGGGGGTGCTCCTCTTTATTGACGGATCATAATATGACCCGTCACTAATGGGGGTGCCCTATATTTAGTGATAGGCCACATTATGACCCATCGCTAATATTGCATCATTACTGACACGTGTAAAACAGTCCGTCACTATAAGTGTATTACTGACGTGCGTCATTGATCCATCAGTAAAGCTCTATCACTAAAGACTGTTTCTATGATAGTGATCATTGCCAATCAGATGAATGCACCAAGGTTTTCTGTCGTTCCTAGTGGAGTAGAAGAAAATACTGAGCAATATTTTGACTCAAGTGAAGAAGCTTCATATGGTGATGAAGATGGGGTGAGGCAACCCGGAGGAAGTGTAGGTATGAGAGGTTTGACATTACAATACCCATTCCAAGTTTTTCTCTTAGGATGACTTTCAAAAGCGTGGAAGAATTCAAGAATGCACTAGTTAATTATGGTATAGCTACAAGGAGGCATTTGAGGTTTCCAAAAGATGAAAAGGACATGATCAAAGCAAGATGTTCTTGGAAGGACCATTCATGGACTATATTGTAGGGTTATGGGGAGGCTATGCTAGCGCTTAATTTTAAAAATTTACTCCATTAGCCCAGAAACCGTGCGTGTAATGGGATCATGGATCGTTACCTCAAGCCTCGAGACGCGCTCGGGCAGCGAAAGTAGAGTCGATGAAGCGCATCCTCAATCTACTCCTCATGGCTCCGTTCGTTCGTCAGCGATCCGATGATGAAGACGATGCGATCCTACGATTCGGCAATCTCCACGGGAAGAAAACGAGCACCACTATTGGAGTAGTGCCTCCACGGTATCCACACGTCTGGGGATAGGATCACCTCACACCGACGTGCTAGCACCACTCACGAGATCTGAGGAGATCGATCACAACACTTGCAATCGAGGAGAGAAGAGAGTTGGCGGCTAGGGTTCTCAACCAGGAGCAATCGCAGCAACAACTAGCAACCTTTTCATGCTTGCCCCACCTCTCTTTATATAGTGCCCTATCACGGGCCTTTAATCTATATTAAAGCCCAACAGATCTAATCTGTTCGCCTTGACCAGATCTAATCTATATTAAAAACGCAGTGGAAAATACAAATATCCCCAAAACTTCAAACAATGAGAATATCAGCCTTGCAAGTGACTCAAGAAAGCTCAGCACAAGATTGTGCGATAAAAATCACACCAGGCAAGCTGATATCTCAAAGCCTCCTCAAAAGCACTCTTCAAGAATAACAACAAGTATTCAACTCAGAACCTCTAACAAAGATCTCTACTAACACGAAACAAACACAAGAATACAAAGAAAAGCATTCATTGTGCAACTTGAAAAAGTAACGTGTCAGTAAGCAATAAGTAAGTCCTAGATCACAGTAACATCCTCATAATAACATTTGAGTACAATAGATAGGGTTCAGAGGGTTTTACTGCAAGCTTAGTGTAGAGGGTGCTGAGGTTGAATCGCTGTAGTCGTTGACGAGCAAACGTGCTTCAAACTGTTCTGACTGGCCGGAACTTCCGGCACAACC
>KE372686.1:383533-402017 GCA_000418225.1 Zizania latifolia | reverse complement strand
CCTCCGCGACCCCTCTGCCCGGCCGACGCCCGTCCGTGTACCTGAGTCGCACGACAGCTCCGTCACGGTCGAGTCATCTCCTCCTCTTCCTCTTTATCCTCATCGTGCAATCTTCATCACCCGGTTGACAAGCACTCATCACCTCATGGTTCATACCATGACTCCTCAAATATGTCACTTTTCAACTTGTGATGTCCTGAGCTGAGCTCTAGAAGTCTGAACATTTTCGTTACAGGATGCTATTTTGTGATGTTTGCTCTATTTCAGCACATGGCTATGACGAATATGGCTCTAGCAGGCTGCGTCGGCCAGCGTGATGACAACGGTCATTTGTCCGATGAGGAAGGGCATGCAAGCCACATGAGCGACATGACAACCACGGCCGCCGGCACCTGCATGCCACTGATCAACGCGTATAGCAGCAGGAGAATGGTTGCGGGATTTCGTCACCGGAGCATCTGGTCACTGGTGCATCTCATCGCCGGTGCATCTCATCGCTGGCTAGGAACCTGGGCCGGTGGGGATATTGAGCCCCAAACGCACGCGCCACATCAGCGTCGCCACGTCACCACCGTCCCTTGCCACGTAATCTGCACAGTAAGCCAAAACCGCCTTAATCTTGTCCACGTCAGTAAAACCACCTTAGCAAACATAAGCAAAGGTGATTATTGTGCCAAAGTTCAAAACCACTGGTGCTTTTCAAACGGTAAAATTCTTCAGGGGGTTATTCAAACTTTAGTGATACTTTGAGGGTGTAATTTAGACTTTTTCCTTAAAATAAATCCCCTTCTTCGCCTTATTGGATATCATGTGGAGCTTGTTTCTTGCATTAGACACCATTTCTCACTCACCTCAATAAATCCTTTATCACATCATATTTTGGTTGATATAACAATATAATTAATGCTAAGAAATAATACCAATCAATAGGGTTAGGACTGTTCTTAGGGCCTATTTGTTTCAGCTAAAAATTCTTAGTAGCTAGCCGGTCTGAGTATCTAGTTGGCTACTTTGAGTAACTGGGTAGTCTGAGTATCTAGCTAGTGAGAATCTAGAGAAGCTGGTGTTTTTAGGTTCTGAATTCTAGTTTATTTTTAAATTCTGTAACTACTGATTCTTATAATCTGGGTTCATAAACTAGACTGTTTGTTTTAGTTTCAGATTCTAGAAGTAACTACAGCTGCCAGAAGTTAAAATAAACATACCCTTAGATATAGTAGATTATCGGATCAAGTGCTAAGTTGAAGCGTGGAATAAAACATGGGAGGATGCATGCACGTAAAGGTTGGTCTCAACTCTCGAGCTACAATAGAGGGGCAGAGGAAGAGGGGAGAAAATTGGTTATTTACCACTTTCAAAAGTTGGCTTCGCAGTTTTGTTACATTTAACGTTGGCTTCACAAAATTGCCACCTAGTACATTTTTTTCTTGATTTCCATTCTTAAAGAACCTCGAAGGATTTGAAATGTGCAAAGTGATTCAAACTCTGGTTCAGGCCTCCGAATCAGATAATAGCCTTCGACCAGTAAGTTGTATTGATTGTGGTTACATGAGTTCGATCCCCTCCCCCTGCAAGGAGGAGGGTATTTATAGGCATGGTAAAAATAAGATAATACTATAACAGTAATGAATATTAGATTACATAGAGGTAATTTGGTAACACTCCATGTGAATACGGTAAAGCATACGTCTTATCGAAGGAGAGGGATATGACCCGCCCATCTGACCTAGGATGGCATAGTAATGGAAGTCAACAGTGGGGTCGAACTAGAGGTGGAAGCGCATCTCCCAGCCGATGATCTGGTCACTACCATAAAAACAGTCTTTAGTGACGGAGCTTTACACTTTTAGTGATGAACCGTTTTGGATGCATCAGTGATATTGCCTTATTAGTGATGGGTCATAATGTGGCCCGTCACTAAAGAGGGGGCACCCTCATTAGTGACGGGTTGAATTACCACCCATTACTAATTGGTCGAAGAATACGTGATAAGCGGCAACAATCGCCCGTCACTACTGATCCCGTGATGGGCGATAGTTTCTACCCATCACTGATGATGTATATAAATAGGCGGGTGCCAACAGAACACTTTCATATCGCGCAAAATCCTAAACCCTAGCAGCCACGCGTTCTTCTCTGCCGTCGTTCCACCATCGTGCTCCACGTGTTTCGCCGTCGTGGCCTCCGTCCTGTTGTGACCTCCTCCGTCAGTCTCCGTCCCATCGCGGCCTCCTCCGCCGGTCTCCTCTTCCATCGCTGACTTAAAAATTTGAAACTTTCGATCCATCAGCGAGGACTGTATCATATAGCGAGCTAGCCTCCTTAAGGAACATGTATGTGAGAGTTCCACTTTAGCTCCCTCAACACTAGGCAGGGCGGGAGACGGGAATGTAAATAGAAAACATCCCAATTCTATTGGTACAAACTACTAATTGGAATTATGGATCTAATGTCTAATATAGATAAAGACACAAAAAGACCCTTTATCCAACTCATACAATTCTTCATAATAACGAACGATGTTCTCTATTTCCCAAAACCCATTCATTCACCGACCCGTGGACCAGAGGTTGCTTGCTTGGAATTTGGCTTTCTAGCTTTCTTTAGTACAATCTTTTTGCGTTTCTAGCAGGCGATCGTGTTTTTCATAGGATTTCTCGTTACTCATGTCAGCATTCTCACTTCTGATATCTCTAGGTCTTGTCACCAAAACGTTGGGGGATAAAAACGAAGAGAGTTCGTTTCATGCCCGTAAAGGGGGAACATTCCACCTCGACTATTTCATCCACAGAAGAATATCGGACAACTTGTTTCGAGAACGTTTTCACGTATGATGTTTAGAAACTAGAGATTTTGGGAGGAGGTTTTAGAGTTTAGAGAAGGAATGGGGTAGGTTTCAAAGCAAATCGATGGTTAAATCTTTGTTTGAACTTAAAACTTTTTCTACAATGAAAACTCAGCGTATCTTATACAATGCCAAAATTTGGCAATTTTTAAGGTCAATTTGCAATTTTTAGTTAATTAAATGTGTTTCTAGGATTTAAATTGAAAGAGGTCAATTTTGAACTGCAAGTGCATGAAATAATGAACCAAATTGTTTGAAAAAATCATATTCATGTCTTAGAGTCCATTTTTAGCCATTATCCACTAAATCAGAAGAAATGTTGAGATATCTAGGTGATGACACTCGATCGGCAACATGCTCCTTGTTTTTTAATTTTCAAAAACTCAAATGAAGTCTAAAAAAACGAGACTTGTCATGATGTCATGATATGATACCTAGAGGTTGTGGTAAAAATTTGAAAATGTTTAGAGAAAGTTACAAAGAAAACTCTAAAAACACATCTGGAAATTGTAAAAATTTAAAAAATGTTTGCCGAGTACCACCAGAGCAGGCACTCAGCAAACAATGTTGAAATATTAAAAATAATAAAAGAAAGGTTTGCCGAGTGCCAGATTGGTGGCACTCGATAAACCCAAGGTCTTTGCCGAGTGTCGCCCGATCTGGCACTCGGCAAACTGCCGGATCTAGTAAAAGTCACGGGCGCGCATTCACGCGCATCGTGTCTAAGTGCACCACGCGCCAAGCTCTAGATCTACTCACCCTTCCACCTCCGCCGCCACTTCCGTCGGCACCGGAGCTCCCCGCTGCCACTTCAACCGCCATCAGAGTTCCCCGCCACCGCCGAAGCTCCCCGCCGCCGCTGGATCCCACCGTCGGACCCGTCACCCTAGCTTCACACCCGCCACGTCCCCATCCACATCGGTGCTGGCCCCCTCTCATGGGCCGCCGGACCCCCTCTCTCCCAGCCCACCACCGCCACCCCACCACCTCTCTCCGCCGCCCCTCTCTCCCACGGCTTGCGCCTCCCTGGCTAGCCCGCCCTCCAGCTGGCGCCTCTAGTGCCAGTGCCCCCCGGCCGGCCTCTCCCCCTACGACCAGCCCCCTCTCTCTGGAAACCTCTTCACCTCTGACTCCCTCCTACCGGAAACCTTGGATTATAGGTTTAATCTCTTTGCTTGCTAAATTTTTTTAATGTTTAAATATTTTGGTTGAACAAGCATGATTAATATGCTTTGTTATATATGTTTTCTTATTGTCTAATGCAATGCCATGTCTAGTGTTTATTAATTTTATTCTAGGAATGATTTTTATTCTTTAATCTAGAATTAACATGGTTAGTTGTAATATTTGTTCCTATTGTCCAGTGCAATGTCATGTATAGTGTTTATTATTTTTATGTTATGTTCTAATGGACTTGGCAATTTGATTTACATGCACATTCAGTAGATTAATATGTGTACTCATACTTTATTTGCATAGTCTAATTAGTGTTCAAGTAAAAATATACATACATGCTTTAGGTTCTATTTTAACGCTATTGTTGATTATGTTGTATATGTTGATGCCGGCCATCGTGCCGTGCTATTTTTGTGGATGCCGACAATCGTGCCATGATGTGTATATGGATGCCGGCCATCGCGTCATGCTATTTGTGGCCATCGTGCCCTGTTTTTTTGCAGGTTATGCCAGTTTTGCTAGTTATTATAAAGGAGATGCTGCTAAAAATTTTAAAATTTGTTCTTTTATTATGATTTTAGACTAGTACATGCAAGTGTCGCGTAACCTAGGCGTCTCCCATTTGAAAGAGTTACGGTTTGGAATATGCAAGTCTTTGCATATCTATGGCTGTAACTGTTTCAAACTATCCACGTTTCTTGGACAGTCGAATGATGTATAGATTGGGCTTGTTTTCATGCTCCGCTCCGATCCGACACAATGTTTTGGCAGCACCTCCCCATTGTTCTCTGAACGCACATTCTCTTGGCATGTTGCCGAGATGTGCGTTTGGAGAATAGCGGGGAGGTTCTCCCGAAATTCTGTCTCAGAGAGTAGGGCAGTATGAAAACGAGCCCAATCTACACATCCTCGGGTGGAATTAGGACCTATCCTTACCTATTAGACTCTTGGATGCATCTCATTTCCCTCTAACAATAAAACATGGGTGATGTTGTTTCCTAATTTAGTAGAAGATAGATGATAGTGAGTGGATGTACACGGGCCGCCCTAGCCAGGCCGAGGTGATCATGGAATGGATCAAGAACACTTAAACATTCCTAGAGTCAACATTTGCTAGATAGAATGGATGTAGCAAGACCTAGTGTCCCTATAGTCGGTGCGAGAACAAGCGCCCACAAACAAAGGAGGCCATGCGTAAACACCTTTGTAAGTACGGGTTTATGCCAAACTATACCCAGTGGACGTACCATGGTGAGGCCCAGCGTCCTAGAGACGAGGTGGTGCGACAGCGCATGGACGGCGATGATGGAGGGATCGGATACATGCTAGATGACTTTGAAGATGCACATTTTGATGAAGCACGTGAAGAGGAAGTGTCGGAGCCAACCGCAAAGACATTTTACGACATGTTGTCCGCGTCATAGCAATCCCTTCACGGGCACACCAGGGTTTCTCAACTGGATGCCATCGCACACCCAATAGCCATCAAGTCCCAGTTTAGCTTGAGCTGAGAATGCTTCGATGTCATGCTGACGGTTGTTGGTAGCCTCCTTCCGGAATGTCACATTCTGCCAAAGAGCATGTACGAGTCAAAGAAAGTCCTCCATACATTTAAGATGCCATATGAGCAGATACATACTTGTTCGAATGGATGCATCTTATTCAGGAAAGAGCATGCGGACACAAAGTGCTACGTGAAGTGCAAATCCTCTAGGTATCTTGAGGTAGGCTCTGTTGATGGTGGGAAGATGCAGCTCTCAATTCCCGTGAAGATCCTTCGGTACCTTCCCTTTATACCGAGGATCCAACGACTTTACATGATCGAGGAGTCTGCCAAACAGATGATATGGCATAAAAATGGGATTCGTTACAACCCTGACAAGCTGGGGCATCCATCAGATAGTGAAGCATGGAAGATGTTTTATCAGCTCCATCCTAAGAAAGATTTAGAGCTACGAAATGAAAAAATTGCTCTAGCAACAGATGGGTTCAATCCATATGGTATGATGGCTGTCTCATATAGTTGTTAGCCAATGTTTGTTATCCCCCTCAATCTTCCCCCAGCGTCATCTTTCAAAGGCAGAACATATTCTTGTCGCTGATAATTCTAAGGCCTGAATACCCGGGGAAGAATATGAGTGTGTACATGGAGCCGCTGATGGATGATTTGGTCCGTGCCTAGGAAGACGGTGTGTGGACATATGACCGAGCTACGAAGACAAACTTCAGAATGCATGTTTGGTACCTCTACTCCCTGCATGACATGCCGACATATGTGATATTCTGCGGCTGGTGTGTGCATGGGAAGTTCCCATGCCTGATATGCCGGGTGGCTCTTATGTTCATTTGGTTGGCTAAGGGTGGAAAATATTGCTCGTTCGACAAGCACCGACTGTTCCTTCCTCAAAACCATCCGTTTAGAAGAGACAGTAAGGACTTTACAAAAGGTGTGACTATCAATGACTCAGCACCACCTAAGATGACCGGCGCCGAGGTTTATGCTCAGTTAGACTCTCTCGAGATCAATGCACAGGGAGATAGTTTTCTCGGATATGGTGAGCAACACGCATAGACTCACAAGCCATGCTTATAGAATCTCCCCTACTTCGATGATCTCCTTCTTCCACATAACATTGATGTAATGCACACCAAGAAGAATGTTGCCGAGGCCATTTTTGGCACAACCATGGACATTCCTGAGAAGATGAAGGATAACGTCAAGGCTCGAGTGGATCAGATAGCTCTATGCAATAGACCAAAGCTAGACATGGTACCTCCCAGAGGTGAGAAATCCTAGATGAAGCCAAAGGCTGATTTTGTTCTTACAAAGGCCCAAAGGAGGGAAGTACTTGAGTGGTTCCAAACCTTGATGTTCCCTGATGGCTATGCAGCTAATCTGAAGAGGGAAGTGAATCTAGCTACTCTGCGAATCAACAAGGTCAAGAGTCATGACTATCACATATGGCTTGAGCGGCTGCTCCTAGTGATGACTCGAGGCTATGTCCCCAAGGATGTCTGGCGAGTGCTAGCTGAGTTGAGCAATTTCTTTCACCAGCTTTGTGCCAAACATTTGTCTCACACCATGGTAGCAGACATGGAAACACTAGCGCCTGTGTTGCTTTGCAAGCTAGAAAAGATCTTTTCACCCGGCTTCTTAAATCCGATGCAACATATGATCTTGCACCTTCCGTATGAGGCACGAATGGGAGGTCTAGTATAGAGCCGTTGGTGCTATTCAATTGAGATATTTTAGAAGATTCTTCAGAACAAATGTAAGAACAAGTACAATATTGAAGCATCCATAGCCAAGGCATATATCCTAGGTGAGGTGTCAAACTTCACAACCAGATACTATGTGGACAATCTCCTCAGCGTGCATAATCCAACTTTCCATTACAATCTTCTAGAAGATGAATCAAACCTCAGCATCTTCAGAGGCCAACTAGGAAGTGCAAGTAGTGAGGCTAACAAGACCTTGCAACATGAAGAGTGACGCTTAATTATGTTGTATGTTCTAACAAACCTTTCTGAAGTGGAGCCGTACATGGAGTAAGTGCTCAATAAATCGACACCCTCAACTTAAACTTACATGTTTCGACCCTAAACCCGATCTCTCTCGTTGCTTTAGGGAATTTCATCGGCGATTCTGGCGTGAATCAAGGGACCTTACCCTTGAGGAATCTACGGCCCTTCTTAAGGATGGTGCGAGAAATGGCCATCCCGATTTTATTTCTTGGTTCAAACAGAAGGTACCTTCTAACTTGGCTCTTAGTTATTTTAAATTTAAACTGTATCTTACATGCGACTAATACACATGCCAGTCTCGTTTAAACCTATAGGGAAGAACCGACGCGGATATGAGTGCCAAGTTAAGACAAGTTGCAAATGGTTGTGTCTACAGGGTCAAGTCATTCAAGGCTTACGACGTGAACGGCTATCGCTTCCACACAGCAAGCCATGAGCAGAGCCGACCCAACCGAAGAACAACAAATTTCGTAGTTTTTACTCCAAGCATAGATAGGGTTGACTACTACGGACGAATAGAAGAAATATACGAACTAAATTTCGACGGGAGCAAACCTCTTAATCCCGTCATATTCAAATGCCACTGGTTCAATCCCAAAGTAGTGAGAAGACCCTCGATCTTAGGCTAGTCAAAATTCATCAAGACACCATCTTGCCAAGTGAAGATGTTTACATCATAGCTCAACAGGCGACATAGGTTTACTATCTCCCCTACCCGTGCAAAATAGTCGCATGTCTCAAGGATTGGGATGTTGTGTACAAGGTGTCGCCACACGGTAAACTGCCTGTTCTCAACAATGATGATTATAACATAGACCCTAACACGTACGATGG
The DNA here is from genome assembly GCA_000418225.1 of Zizania latifolia. Taxonomy (NCBI): domain Eukaryota; kingdom Viridiplantae; phylum Streptophyta; class Magnoliopsida; order Poales; family Poaceae; genus Zizania; species Zizania latifolia. Next base: position 393,637 of record KE372686.1, on the reverse strand, counting down.
AGAGTTCTTTTAAGAAGCTGGGCTACCAGGCACGTTCGTGATTGACTTGACGGAAACTCTGGACATGGAAGTAGATAACAAAAGTGGTGCCGACGACAACGAAGAAGATGAAGTTGAGAATGGCAATGACTTAGAACTACTATAGAGATTACATTTAGGCAATGACTGTGATGACAACATTCCACCTCTCGAGCACCAAGACAATTATATCATATCACGTGATAGCGATGACGAGACCTATGACCCAACAAATCCTGACGGTGATGACTATTTCTAACAGCTGTACGGGACTTATGTTGTTAGTACATTACATTTGTTTACATTGCGTTGCACGGTTCATCTAAGTGGTTTACTCTTTTTCATAGCAAGTGATTGAAACATGGTGGGGTCTGGGGGTTTCAAGGAAATGATGGGTCTACTAAGTGGAAGTGGGTCTAAATCTAAATCTAAATCTAAAGATGAGGGGTCCTCAAGTAGACCCCAAGGGGGAACGAAGCAGGTATCCAGGAGAGGGAAGGCACTTGCGGCCTCGAGCATGACTACGAGTCGAAGACAGGCCTCTGATGGCGAGCAAGAGTATGAGCCAGAGAGCATGCCTGAGTCTGAGTCGGGTCATCTAGCTGGGGGGAGGAGGCTGGGGGAGGCTGCAGGGGGTACCTCAAGCTCCGGTACAGCAGTGTGGCTGTGTGGTCCTTCGAGTCTCCCGAGGCGACCGGTGCTACTAAATCAATGCCCGCTCATCTGACCAGACAGAAATAGGTAGGTTGCTCTATCTAGTCCGTAATTTCTTCCTTTCGTATGTTTAATATTTACACACATACTAACAATTTTTTGAAACACCAGGGCAGGAACTAGATATGGGTTGCTCCTGAAGGCGGCGACCACTCACACTAGGTGAAAGACGTCCTTGGGCTTTTGATCAGGGAGAACTTCCCTGGCTTGGTTTCTATTGTCGGGGGGATTGAGTCGGCGTACTCATGGAAGCACTATGAAAGTGCATCGGATGCCCGTGACTGGGAAGGGAGGCAGTTTGCCCACATAGCCGACCGAGTGAGGGATGAGCTCTGGGTAAGCTTCTGTTCGCACTATATTTATCAATACTAGTCGCATTGAAACTACTTAACTTTTTCATCATGTCTATATGCAGGACTTCTTCAGGTGTGATGAGGGGTATGAGGCTCAGGCTGCCAAGGTCATCAACAGAGCTGCCAAGAAGCTTGTTGTTGATATGCACTACGAGTCTCGTATTCAAGCCGTGGTCCTCTACTATTCTCATCAACTTGGACAAAAGATCACGAAGAAGGACGCTCGGACCACATACCTGACCCATGAGCAATACATGATGGTAAGTGCATTACCGTTTATCTTGCAACACTTAACATCTTTTCTTTATACCATTGACTTGGTTATGTAGGTCCCTCCACAGTGGTGCACCCATGATCTTCAATGTTGGGAGCAGATTATCGATAAGTGGTGCTCTTTTAAGTGACAGAACACTCATGATGCCTGTCGGGAGAGACGCATACTAATGAGAGGGGCACCACAACATCAGAGCTCCTAGTGATGGTAATATGTCCTAGAGACAAGTTCTGTAGGAACTGGAAGTTTTGGTTGGACTAGAACTTTTGGGCCCGCCCTAGTGGTGAATTCTGGAGGAACCAGAAGTTCTGGTTGGATCGGAACTTCTAGACCTGCTCAAGAGGTGAATTCTAGATGAAACGGAAGTTCTAGGCTTCGGCCGAAACTTCTGGGGCCAAAATAAATTTGATACAGAATGTTAATTTCAGAAGTTCCAGGCCTCGGCCGAAACTTTCGAGCTGAACGTGCAGATTAGATCTAGTGGACTTTAATGTTGATTAAAGGCCTATTAGTGGGCTCTATATAAGGAGAGGAGAGGCTAGGGTGCAAAAGGTGGTTGGAGCTCCCCTAACCCTAGCTGCCACCTCTCCCCTGGTCTCACCTAATGTGGCCGCATCTCCCCTAACCTCGTGCATGGTACTAGCATATCGGCGTGAGGTGATCCCGTCCCTGTACGTGTGGATACCGTAGAGGCGCCGCTCTAATTGCAGCGCTGATCATCTCGACGTGAGGATCGCAAGGCTGCATCGTCTTCACCGCCAACGATTGGACAGAGCTGAGAGGAGTTGATCGAGGACGCGCTTCCCCAACTCTTCTTCCACTACCCTAACGTGTCTCGCATCTAGAGGTAACGATCCATGATCCCATTACTCGTATGGTTTCTGGGTTAAACGGGGTAGAAAAAGTTTCATTTCATGCTAGCGTAGCCTATCTGTTCCCCACAGTGGTATCAGAGACTACATGCATAGTGTTTGATCTGGATCATACACATATAGGTGATATGTGGTGGAAATAGATTTGATCTGTTGTTCTTGTGTCAGATTTTCGAAAGTTTTGGGCTCCAGCCGGAACTTCCGGGCCAAAATAAATTCTATACAGAAGGGTGATTTCAGAAGTTTCGGGCCTTGAGCCAGAAGTTCTGGGTTTCGGCCAAAAGTTTCAGGCCTTGAGTCGGAAGTTCTGGATCCAATTTTTAGACACGCATAGATTCGACGGTTAACTCGTTTTTGCAGAGAATGTTGTGACTGGTATGGCCTTATGATGTATATGATGCATGTATGTAATTTTCATGGCCTGCGTGTCATGGTTAATTGTAGCCCAAGGCTGTTCCGTCATTGTATTATGACCTGCGTGTCGACATGTGATGCTTCTTCTCATGTAATTTATATAGTGCTATTAGATGTAATAGACTCGTACAATATCATGGAGGCTTGAAGCGTGATGACCCGAAGGACAAGAACCATGGAGATGGAGATCACCATGTGAGAAGGGCCATACTATGTCACAGTTAATATAATTGTCTGTGATGTTTACTTATGTTCCTGTCATACTATTCTTTCATGTTTTCTATGCGGTAGGCATCGTTACCATGTTAGAATAGTTTTTCTCAGAAAATTAAGAGTCATTGATGCCCTTTCCAATAGCTGCACCTACGAAGGTTTTTGATCATTGCATGGTAGGTCTGCCAAAGCAGGGTGTCATCTTTTATCTTAACCAGTTAGGGTGGATGTCGGACATCCACAAGCATAGTATTGGTTTGCTTAACAAAGCTATCAAAACGGTTTTAGGCTTTAGGGCATGGTGTTGGGTACTAGAGCATTTGATGCCACCCAACAAACAAGAGTCACATACGGATGTGATTAGCAAGTGGTTGCTTACCTATGTCACTAATTTTCTAGCAGTGATGCCAAAGCTTACTAGAAGTTAGTTGAATATGGATCTTGTCCCACTACATGTTGTAAGAGGGAAAACGATTGTATATCATGTAGTGGAGCATCTTTTATTTGATAGAAGATTCACATAGCATAGTGCTAAAACTTGCATTTCTCTGTTGTGGATCAGGGCACCTACTACTAGTAACACTTCCAGTTTTAATTTGCGATCGATTCTTGAAAAGGAAAAGCTTTCTAGAACAAACTTTATTGATTAGCATAAAAACTTGAGAATTATTCTCAAACAAGAGAAAAAGGAATATGTTATAGAGAAGCCACATCCTAATGAACCAGCTAATAATGCATCTGCCCTGGATCGGAGGCCTGATGAGAAGCACGCCAATGATTCAATTGATGTTAGCTATCTCATGCTTGCCTGTATATCCTCTGAGCTTCAGAAGCAATATGAGAACAGGGATGCCTACGATATGATCGTGGGACTTAAAGGCATGTTTGAGAATGAAGCTTAGGCCGAGAGGTACAACACCTTAAAGTCCTCGTTTGCGTGCAGGTTGGCAGAAGGTAGTCTAGTCAGTCCTCATGTGATCAAGATGATTGGTTACATTGAGAGCCTAAAAAAACTTGGTTTTTCCCTTGGCCAAGAGTTGCCTACGGATGTGATTCTCCAATCGCTCCCTGCGAGCTTCGAGCCATTCATCTTGAACTTTCATATGAACAGCATGGTGAAAAGCATGGCTGAATTGCATGGGATGCTAAAAACTGCTGAGGAAAGCATTAAGAAAAGCTCTAGTCATGTGATGATGGTTCAGAAGGATAGCAAGAAGAGAAAACACAAGGGTAAGGCTAAAGCTTCGGATGAGATCTCGAGCTCTAAGCCTAGACCTGTTGGAAAGTCCAAGGTTGGCCCTGCTACTTCTGACACTTGCCACCACTGCCATAAGACTGGTCATTGGTGGAGGAACTACAAGTTGTACTTGGAAGAACTCAAGAAAAAGAAAGGAAGTAAGACTTCTACTTCAGGTATAAATGTTATTAAAATTAATCTTGCTACTCGTTCAAGTGATTTATGGATATTTGATACCAGATCAATGATTCATACTTGTAAATCATTGCAGAGACTGAAAATGACTAGGAAGTGTGCAAGAGGTGTGTTGGATGTCCCCGTCGGCAATGGTGCAAAAGTTGCTGCGTTGGTCATCGGTGTTTATTCCTTATCGCTACCCTCAGGATTAGTTTTGGAATTGAATAATTGTTATTACATACTGCCTTGGGTAGAAATATTATCTCTTCTTCATGTTTAGAGGAAAATGGTTATGAATTCATAATAAAGAACAAGTGTTGTTCGATATTTTTGAATGGTATGCTCTATGGTACTTGTCTATTGTTGAATGGATTATATATTCTGAATCTTGAGGACATAAATGTTTATAACATTAATACAAAGAAGCCTCGGCTTAATGATTTGAATCCCACTTTTGTTTGGCATTGTCGTTTAGGTCATATAAATGAGAAACGTATGCTGAAGCTCCATAAAGATGGTCTTCTAGAGTCATTTGATTTCGAATCATTTGACACATGCGAGTCTTGTTTACTTGGCAAAATGACTTAGACGCCTTTCACTGGTCAAAGTGAGAGGGCAGATGAATTGTTAGCCCTTGTACATACAGATGTATGTGGACTAATGAGTTTTATGGCTAGAGGTGGTTTTCAGTACTTCATTACTTTTACCGACGACTTTAGTAGATTTGGTTATATCTACTTAATGAGGCATAAGTCTGAATCCTTTGAAAAGTTCAAGGAGTTCCAGAATGAGGTACAAAATCATATAGGCAAGACAATTAAATTTCTACGATCAGATCATGGAGGTGAATATTTGAGCCATGAGTTTAATGATCATCTAAAGCAATGTGGAATTGTTCCACAGCTGACTCCACCGAGCACGCCTCAATGGAATGGAGTGTCCGAGCGGAGGAGCCAAACTTTGTTAGACATAGTCCGGTCAATGATGAGTCAATCTGATCTTCCATTGTCCTTCTGGGGATACACTCTAGAAACTGCTGCTTTCACATTAAACAGGGTTCCATCTAAATCTGTAGAGAGGACGTCATATGAGATATGGACTGGGAAGCGTCCCGGGTTGTTTTTTCTAAAGATATGGGGTTGTGAGGCCTATGTAAAATGTTTGACGTACGATAAGCTTACTCCCAAATCGGATGAATGCTTCTTTATGGGGTATCCTAGGAAAACCAAAGGATATTACTTCTATAACCGGGAAGAAGGCAAAGTGTTTATCGCCCGGAATGGTATTTTTCTTGAGAAAGAGTTTCTCTCCAAAGGAGTTAGTGGGAGCACGGTGTAACTCGAAGAGATTCGGGAACGACTCGAAAGTGTTTCAGCTCCTATTAAACCACAACTGGATAAGCAAGATGTTGCAGAACTTGTTGTCGAGACACCAGCCCCACGTCGGTCGAAAAGGGTTAGTCGTGCACTCGAGTAGTTTATGTTAATAACCACAGGGCAGCACGACATATTATTGTTGGACAATGATGAACCTAAGACCTACTCGGAAGTGGTGATGGGACCAGACTCTGAGAAATACCTTGGAGCCATAAGATCCGAGTTAGAATCCATGCGAGAAAATCAAGTTTAGAACTTGGTCGATCCACCTGATGGTGTCAAAACTATCGAGTGTAAATGGATTTTTAAGAAAAAGATAGACGTTGATAGAAATGTTCATATCTATAAGGCACGATTGGTGGCAAAAGGTTTTAGGCAAATTCAAGGTGTTGATTATGATGAAACATTTTTGTCCGTCACAATGCTAAAGTCTATCTGGATTATCCTAGCAATTGCCGCATATTATGACTATGAGATATGGCAAATGGATATCAAAATAGCTTTCCTTAATGGAAACCTAAGCGAGGATGTGTACATGACACAGCTTGAAGGTTTTGTCGATCCAAAAAATGCTGGGAAAATTTGCAAGCTTCAAAAGTCCATTTATGGGCTGAAGCAAGCTTCTCGGAGTTGGAATCTTCGTTTTGATGAAGTGATAAAAGGGTTTGATTTCATCAAGAATGAAGAAGAGCCTTGTGTTTATAAAAAGGCTAATGGGAGCGCACTTGTCTTTCTGGTCTTATATGTAGATGAAATTTTGTTGATAGGAAATGATATTCTAATGCTCGATGCTGTTAAATCTTCATTGTGAAAAAGTTTTTCAATAAAAGATCTTGGAGAGGCAGCATACATATTGGGTATAAAGATCTATAGAGATAGATCAAGAAGGCTAATTGGATTAAGCCAAAGCACATACATTGACAAGATATTGAAACGGTTCAATATGTAGGATTCCAAGAAAGGTTTCTTGCCAATGTCACATGGCATTACTCTTAGCAATAGTCAGTGTCCATCGACACCTGATGAGCTAGAGAAGATTAGTGTAATCCTGTATGCTTCCGCAATCGGGTCCATCATGTATGCCATGCTTTGTACACACCTAGATGTCTCATGTGCTCTAAGTGTTACGAGCAGATATCAATCAAACTCGAGTGAATGTCACTGGGCGATAGTGAAGAGTATCCTCAAGTACTTGAGAAGAACTAAGGATATGTTTCTAGTCTATGGAGATGCGGAGGAGCTCGTTGTAAATGGTTACACCGACGCTAGCTTCTAAACTGACAAGGACGATTCGAGATCACAATCTGGATTTGTGTTCTGCCTTAATGGAGGCACAGAGAGTTGGAAGAGTTCCAAGCAAGAAACGGTTACAGATTCGACAATGAAGGCCGAGTACATAGCAGCTTCAGAAGCTGCCAAAGGGGTTGTTTGGATCAAAAAATTTGTTTCTGAGTTGGGTGTTGTCCCTAGTGCGTCCAGTCAAGTGGACCTCTATTGTGACAATAGTGGTGCCATGGCACAAGCTAAGGAGCCTAGGTCGCACCAGAAGTCTAAGCACATACTACGACAATATCACCTTATCCGAGAGATTATAGATAGAGGTGATCTAAAGATATGCAAGGTGCACACGGATTCGAACATTGTCGATCCGTTGACAAAGCCTCTCTCGCAGCCCAAGCATGAGGCACACTTGAGCTCTATGGGTATTAGATACTTGCGCGAATGAGTCTAGTGCTTGTGAGAGAAGGTGTCTTGTCTATGCTGATGTAATTTTGGATAATTGGTTGTCTTGTTCCTTGAATAATTATCTTTTACATTGATCAACAAGTATGTGACTTATTTGTGAGACTCTTTGTTTTATCATGATGTTATTCTAAATGATCCCTAATCTCATATTACCATGTGGGACAATAATGATCCATAGATTAGCACATTTGACTGATTGATGATCATATTTCACGGATCATAGATATGGAGATATCAAATCAGTGATGTGGACACATGTTAGAGAACATAGTGTTAGATAGACCCATCTTGAGATACTGCTGGGATTGTTATTCTTGATGTGCCATCAGTTATCATCTCAAATGGTGTACCTGCAGAATCCTTTGACCTGATATCGTCATTGATTCCAGAATGTGTAGTAACACACTTAGGGGCTTCCAAACACTATTCTGTAACTAGGTAGTTATAAAGGTTGCTTTCGGGTATGTTATGAAACATATCGTGGAATGTGAGCGATCAAGATGAAATTTACCCCTCCTAAATAACGGGAGAGATGTCTCTGGGCCCCTCGAGATAGTTGGATTGGGAAAGTGCATGACCATGCCACTATGATTAAAGAGTTAATCATGATTAATCCACTACTTGATCGAGTGAAGCGTCGAGCTATCACAAGGGTGGCACGAATCTCGCCTTGAGCTTGACTGATGTTGTGTGGTAAAGGGATTGGTGTGTGAGTATATCAAGGTTCAGTTGATATGATCTTTTATATGCATTCAGGTCAGTATGTGCTGCTAGGTACCGCTATTGACTTGCGACCGAAAAAGATTTTCGGGTAGCGACCGTTTACATATGAACCTATCGGGTCACACGCTTAAGGGGATGAGATTTAAAGCTTGCAAGTATTGACTCTAGTGCAAGTGGGAGATTGATGGTAATATGCCCTAGAGACAAGTTATGGAGGAACCGGAAGTTCTGGTGGACCGGAACTTCTGGGCCCGCCCTAGTGGCGAGTTCTAGAGGAACCGGAAGTTCCGGTCGGACCAGAACTTCCGGACCTGCTCTAGAGGCGAATTCTAGACGAACTGGAAGTTCCGGGCTTCGGCCGAAACTTCCGGGGCCAAAATAAATTCGATACATAATGTTATTTTCGATAGTTCTGGGCCTCGGCCAGAATTTCCGGTCCAAACGTGCAAATTAGATCTAGTAGGCTTTAATGTTGATTAAAGGCCCATCAGTGGGTTCTATATAAGGAGAGGACAGGCTAGGGTGCAAAAGGTGGTTGGACCTCCCCTAACCCTAGCCGCCACCTCTCCCCTGGCCTCACTTGCTGTGGCCGCATCTCCCCTAGCCTCGCGTGCGGTACTAGCATATCGGTGTGAGGTGATCCCATCCCTATACGTGTGGATACCATAGAGGCGCCGCTCCAATTGCAGCGCTGATCATCTCGATGTGAGGATCGGAAGGCTGCATCGTCTTCGCCGCCAACGATTGGACGGAGCTGGGCGGAGTTGATTGAGGACGTGCTTCCCCAACTCTTCTTCTGCTATCCTAGCGTGTCTCGCATCTAGAGGTAACGATCCATGATCCCATTACTCGCATGGTTCATAGGTTGAACGGGGTAGAAAAAGTTTTGTTTCATGCTAGCGTAGCCTATCCGTTCCCCAACACCTAGAACCTGAACCAGTACGCGGCGAGATGGGTATGTAGTTACATGTCTCCTTTCTATCGCTTATCTGTACCTTTTGGCTCTAATTGTTTTTCTGTTGCAGTCGACAGCCAACGCGGGTCAGGGGTGCTCCTAAGTCATGGCATTTACTTTATCTCACAAGGGGAGGGCGGTGCAAGGCAACACATACAATCTAAATGACCTGCCCGAGGCATACACCAACCCGAGCACGTATGAACGCCTCCAAGATTACACAATGATGGCGAGCGAGGTGCATGGCTCTGATTACAAGCCGGTCCAGCATAACATCGACACGGAGGTGGTCATGAGGGCTAGAGGAGGCAAGTGAGGAGCCATGGTGTATACCATGGGGATGATGAGTGATTGTCAACGGGAAAAGTGAAGATGAGCAGAAGACGAAGATGGAGATGAAGACCTCTGAGGAGAGGCAGTGACTTGCCGTGGTGTTGCCCGTGTGACTCAGGTACACGGACTGATGATCATCGGACTGAGGAGTCACGAGATCATGGCGGTCCAATCCGGGTACACAGTGTAGAGGCGGCAAGCAGAACGTGACTCGTCGTGGTGTCGACCGGTGCGACTCAGGTACACGGACGACCGATTGCCGGGCTGAGGAGCCGCGGGGTCGGATCGGTCCAATCCGGGTGCACGGTGCGAGGGCGACGGGCGCTTTGACGGCTTCAGCTTAAAACCGTCATCTCTAACGGAAAAGTGAAGTTAGCGTTAAAGATAGCGGTGTCGTAGTGGCTACGAAAAGTTCGGCACCGAATAAATATCTGTAGAGTCATTTTACGTTTTTGCCCTGTAAGCCAGAGTCTGTATGGAACATTCCAGTATGGGTGTTTTAGTCTTTTCCTGTTGGTCCATAGGAGCTATATAAGGAGCTAACCTCTCTTGTAAGAATTGAGGATTTTTGAGCTAATTGAAAAAATCAATTCAGATTCCTCCCACCTTCTTCCTCCACAAGCCACACCCACAAACCCTAGCCGGGGGTAAGATTTTCCCTGTTTTTTCTGAGGTGTCTTCTCCTGTTGCCTGCGATCT
>KE372686.1:340246-357849 GCA_000418225.1 Zizania latifolia | reverse complement strand
ACATCAAGGATTTCACAACCATCAAGGATTCATGGTACATTAGTTAACATTGATAACGATGAAGCAATATCTTCGAAGAGACGTATTTTAAAAGCGACGTCTCCGGGAAGACATATTCAATCCTAAGCATGATAGATATCAGAGCATCGTCCGACATCAATATAGATAACAACAAGTAAATCCTAAGGTGATATGTATACTTGATGATGACACTTAAGGCATGGCAAGTGTTTGATAGGATTAACTACTATAAGAAGTTTGTAAAAGCACAAAATATAGTAAATACGATAATAGGTCCAGTTTTAGTTAATCATGTAGATTGTTGCAAAACATTGGTTCAGTATGATCAAGAAAATAGGACTTGCTTTCATGAAGGTCAATTCACGATTGGTCTTGTCATCCAAGTTCTTCCGGGTTCTTCAACATCGGGTTCCGCCTTCAGTTCCTTCCTTGCGTTCTCTTGGTTTAGCTCCTTGACTTCAAGTTTACGCAGATTAACGACAAAAGGCGTAAAACGACTAAGCAAAGTACACCAGAACAAAACCAAGGAAACACCAAAGCGAAAGAAAGAACGACGGGAAAAACGATAAAAGCTAACCCTAACGGAAAGACAACCAGCAACACTTAGCTATGCGAAACTAATACACAGTCTAGTGAGAACATCTAGCGAAGCTAGGTCAAGTTGTTAACTTAGTTACTCTATTAACTTAAGAGAAAAGCTTAAACAAGTTATTAACAACTAGGTAAGTGTTTATTAGCCTAACTGCCAAAAGGAGACAGCTAGGACTTCTGCGTGTAGACGAGTGCACGTCTACAAACATATATAAACGTAAATGTGATACTTACGTCTATATGTATATGAGCATGTATACATATATACGTAAGTATAACTCTAGACGATTATATGTGCTTAAGTGTCGAGATTAATTATTCTAATCTATAACACTAACTAAGGTTATCTAGTAATTAAACTTAATTACTTAGTGTTGTTTAATTATTACCACACTAATTAAGCTATAAGCTATTGCTATGGTAAAAGCATACATGAAATTAATTAATTAGGTTAAACTATTCTTTAAACTAATTAATTAATTAATTATTACTAGAATATTCAATTAATTAATTAGTAAAAGGATAATTAATTAATTATTACCAAAATTATTCTATTACATTTAAAGACATGTATTTATTATCAATTACACTGATTAATCTTACTACTTTAATTATACTAAGAATAAATATATAACATATATCATGAAATGGCAATTTATTCCAATTAAAAATAAAAGCAATACGTCAACATGGCGCCGAAGAAGATCGGCAGGGAGGAGGAGTAGATCTGCTGGGGTAGATCTGAGTAACTTTCAGTATGTGGACACAGAATTGTATTGTCCAGGAGAGATTCGGCGGTCCCAAGTGATAGGTTGGCTGTATAATTATCTGCTACAACTTAGTCTGACACATCAGTGGTTGACGATGAAGGTTCTGATTCCTAGACGTCGAGAAATCGGCTGGCAGTGGGAGCTCTTGGAGGTTACATGTTCGAAACAATGGCAGTAATTTGTGTCACTAGGGTTGAGACGCGGTTTTTCCCACTACATCCTTGTAGAAGCGAGCGATGTTGGGTCCACAGAAGCCGGACCTAGCACCGTATAGAAGCTGTTGGTGAAAATACTGTCCCTGAGGAGGTGCAAGAGAGTGTGGTGCTGGAGGTGCCTGTACAGATTAGTGCACCGGTTCAAATACAGACTGCAAGAGAAGAACATAACGACGGGGAAGAACATCAGGACACAATGCGTGCTGATCAGGGAGAGCGGGACGAGGCATTAGTGGACCAGATGGAGGCAGATAACGATGAGTTCCGCAAATTTGTGGACTCAGATGCAGGAATCCCAGAAGAATGAACCAATTATGCATTGGAGAAGTTGGCGGTGAACGATGGACATGAGTCGGCATGGGAGTATGATTCCATTGTGGTGATCAAAGGTCAGATGTTTCATGACAAGGTTCATTTGCAGCATGCAGTGAAGAGATGGTGTTTCTCGGAGGCGAGGGAGTTCAAGGTGGTAATATCTAATCCTCGGACATACGACGTCAAATGTTTAGCTGAAGGATGCACTTGGCGAGTTCATGGATTCTAATCGAGGTGTGGCACAGTATGGGTAGCGTCTATTGTTGAGCCGCATACTTGCAAGTTGAGCCGACATTGCACGCGCACAGGAACATGAGCGCTGATTATGTTGCAAATGTGGTGTACCCAGAGATTGTGAAGCAGACTAGTATGTCTCCGTTTGGAATTATGAATACTATCTGCTCCAATTCCTCCCTCCTCAACTCAGCTTCCTCTATTTTCTTCAACAGTAAATCGAGCTTGGCTTTCATCTCTAACGAAACTCTGATACTACTTGTTAGCAACCAATCGCAACAAACACAAGAACAGAGAAAAATCACAGGAAAAGATAAACCAATCCCACGCCAGAGACTCTCCAGCCGAGCCGTCGCCTTCTTCCTTTTCTTCAGTTCGATGCCTACAAGCAGTTCAGTTTTATGCTTTTATACTCACACCAGCAGCACATGGGCCAAGCCAATTACATCAAGGTTTGTCAGGCCTAGTTACACACAAAATATGTCCCTAACATTCTCCCTTCCTTGAAATCTGGCTTGCCCCCAAGCTAGGTCTTAACATGAAACGTCTTCAGCTTGCCTTCATAGTCCCCTAGTGGCGAGTACATCAAATGCCTGAACCATCCTCTTTCCTAGAGTCCATCGGGTTGCAGCAAGCTTCGTTGAGCTAGTAGAAGGTGGTCATTCAGTAATCGCCGCCTCATCAGGGTGTATCCATCAGATGTATCCATGCCCCTTGCCTCCGTCAGAACTTTGGTGGCTGCACCAGAAAGATCATCAACACATCTATTCATCAATTTGACTAACTTGCTATTTTTTATCATAGTAGAGAATGCATGCATTGTATTCCATGTATCGTGAATTGTTTTTCCTGCAACATCTGGATCCTTCACCTGTTTTGTAACTTCAACCCAGAGGTTATCCAACTGGAAGGTATAACCAGCAAGAAGCCCGACACCTTGCACAGCACAATCAACATTCAAATAAGCTACCGCCTTTGAATGCAGATCTCCAAGGTTCTCTTCAACCCATTCAGTTGATCCAATCATTCCAAACTCTTCACCATCCCAGCTACAAAGAATGATGGCCCTCCGAGGTGTCCAGCCAGGCTGTAGCAATATTCCAAGACGCCGATCAATACCAAGAAGCACAGATGTCCCATTGTTAGGATCAACTGCTCCATAGGTCCATGCATCACGGTGGTTACCAAGGATGAGAGCAAAAATATCCTGTATCCTTTTGAATACATCTCTCTTGGCCATAACGAGACCTGCTGTTTCTGAACATCTCTTGACATCAACTAGATCAATTCTGAATGATGGGTATTCAGCTCCATTACCGGTTATATGCTCAGCGATTACCTTCCACTTGAGAGTATCTTCATGGTCAGTGATGAATTTGTCTGCTGCTGGGAAGAAATTGGAAGCTCTCAACATAGAATAAACTACAGCAAACTTCAGAATATTTACGATGGCTGGTTGCTGCCCGTACTCCCAGCACAGAACGCGCTGCACGAACTTCATCACATCCGACTACTTTGCTAGCTTGGATGTGACTTCCGAGCGTGTCCTCGATGAGGAAGTTGCCAATTCTGCGATGGAATCAACCTCCACACAAGGATGGCGGCACCTGCGGGGAGCGTGCAGGCACAAGGGCACGCGCGACTGATGCGGAGTGGAACACGACCAAGGAGCACCGCGGCGAAGACAGCGAGGAACAAGACTCCACTGCGTTAGAGCACCATGGCGACGACAATGGTGATGTGGTCGCCACAGATGGGCCCCAAGGAAGAGGCGCCCACGCAACGGACGGCGGTGTTGCGGTCACCCATGGTGGAATCGCTCGACAGCGCGGCACGGGCGGTTGGTGTGGCGCAGGTGGGTGACGTGGCGTGGATTCGATCGGCGGCAGGGTGGATCTAGCACCGGTGACTCAGATCTGGCATCGGCGGAGCGGTTCCGGCGTCGTCGTCGTGGATCGTGGCGCCTGTGGGTGGCGCGACCGAGCGCAGCGGAGCGGCGTCTGGCACCGGCGAGCGTGGGTGACGGGCGCGAGTAGCAGCGGTCGACGGTGGTATCCCACACGCGTTGCGCCCAGGCGGTCAGCGGTAGGCAGAGGCGCTACCGCACCGGTGGCGTCTGGGCCTTCACTCCCTGCAACTGTGGCAAGGAAGGAGGCAACAACGGTGGAAGCGAAGCGGCCCTGACGTTGAACATAGAGGCGATTGCCACCGTGGAAGGGGGGGTGCCACCGAAGAAGATGACGCTGGTGGGTGGCAGAGTAGCTGATGCGTCCGGCAAACTTGGAGGTGAATCCTTCTCACCCTCTTGATCTAGATCTGCCAACTTCTTCCCCATCTTCAGTAGCCTAAGCTCCATCGCCAATCTCATGGCCTGAATATCAGCTCAGTTCTTCTGCTCCAATTCCTCCCTCCTCAACTCAGCTTCCTCTATCTTCTTCAACAGCAAATCGAGGTTGGCTTCCATCTCCAATGAAGCTCTGATACCACTTGTTAGCAACCAATCACAACAAACACAAGAACAGAGAAAAATCAAAGGAAAAGAGAAACCAATCCCTCGCCAGAGACTCTCCGGCCGAGCCACCGCCTCCCTTTTCTTCAGTTTGATGCCTACAAGCAGTTCAGTTTTGTGCTTTTATACTCACACCAGCAGCACATGGGCCAAGCCAATTACATCAGTGGGTTAGTCAGGCCTAGTTACACACACAATATGTCCCTAACATTTAGTTCACAAGTTGCTTTCCTTAATGTCTGAGATGAAATGCATTGTGCTTTATGGCTCTCTGTCATTTATTGTTACACTATTATCTGATAGTTTGTGCAGTGTGCAATTAGAATCCTTAATTGTCCCTGCCCAAAGCTTTTGGTGCAATATGTCAAACTTATTATTTGCCTTTTTTCTTTTAGTGACGAAGCAATGCTCTTTTGTACCCAGGTTAATGAGGATATTGTTGTGACGGCATGCGTCTTGCTCTATTCTGAATATAATGAGAAGAAAAATTCTACACCCTTGCGCCTTGCTGGTGACCACCTTAAGGATGTGTCTAGCATTAACTCTGAAGGCTGGGACTTGATGAAACTTGCGACGGCTCTAAAGATCATGTATTACCCTGAAGAAACAACTATAGCTGACAAAGAGGTAAACTGTAATATTTTGTAAATGTTTTCCATTTCATGGAAATTTGTCATTCATGTAATGGACCGAAGCATGTTTTTCTTTCAGATGTTTACAGGAGATGAGCTATCAACGTTGGAGATGGATGCACATAAATACGGAGATAAGATCGTTAAGGGCATTTTCAGGGACGTCTACAATGAAATTGTGCAGATGCGTGAACTTAGGACTGTGACCCAAAAAATATTGGGGTCCTTGGTTAAGGAGGCCAAAGAAGCATGTAAAGCTGAACATAGCGAGGCACATTGCAACATTTTGAAATGGTGTGCCGCCAAATCTTCTCTTGTTGGCCTCAGATTGGTTTGAGTCAGGGGCTCTATTGTTTTAGCTAGTAAATGGGTTTTGTGTCAGGCTTGTTATGAAATTGGGCGGGAATTTTTTTTCCATTTGTTTGCTTTGGAAAAAGGGGTGGGAATACGTGGTTTTTTGCTATTGGTCCGGAACAGACTGACTGCAGTAAAAGCAATCCTGTCAATTTGTTGTGTTCTATAAGCTTACACTAGGTAACATGCATAGCTTTATATTGATGATTTAATGTTTACTATTGGCAGGCCCCGTGAATTCCATGAAAAAGTGTATAAATAGCGGTGCTCTGAAAATTATGATATGTGCGGACCTACAAAGAAGTTAAAAGAATACTATTGGATGCCTGAACACACTCCGAAAGCATGGAACTAGCGGTGGGTCACCTGTACGGATTCCTCGGATTCCTCCATTACGGATTCCTCGGATTCCTCCGTCTGAGGTTGGGCAAGTTCATGCACTGAGATTCCCGAAGCCAAAGGAAGAAGGATTACGTGATTTACTTGATGTCAGCTTCTTATTATCAAGGATGCGGGAGGGGATTGATGAAGAAGCCTGGGAAGTTACTTAACCCAGGTGCTGTCGACAATGGGCCGCTTGTACGCAGTTCTACTTGTAGACTGTAACTGAAAATGGAGGCCTCAAAGTGACAAGACGGTGAAGCTGCTAGGCTTCGGCAATGTGAACTTTTAGCTCTGGGCCAATTTCGCGGACTACTTTCCAGTGAAGGCCTCCAATGAGAGGTGGTATTCGAAGTGAGAGCGGAAGTGGTTCTACGTTTTGGTTGGGGACGATGCCAACCTCCGCTCCACCAACGCCCCTATTTTGTACCGCCGTCATGCCAAAGGGGAGCTGAATAGGCCAACCCTAGAGTCTCGGGTCTAGCTCCTAAAGATGGTGGCAGCTCGCATGAGCATGAGAGATCTAGCGGAGGAGTTCATCTTGCTAAGGATCCCTTCGCTCAAAGCGAGGTGGCCGGTGGAGTTCTAGGACTCTGTCGAGGTGGAGCCGAAGGCTCTATCTTCGAAGGACATACGTAAGCTACTCGAGACTTACCTCATTTTATGGGTATAATGTATGGGTAGTGACTATCTTGTTTCGTCTTAGTTTCTCGGGTCGTGCTTACTCCCTCGACGGTGGTGAAGGCAGCCGAGCGTGCCATTGGGCCTCCTACGACTAATGAGAAGTTTAGGCGCATCGCCCTTGTTGGGGAATGGAGGCGACATAACCGCGTGTGGGCCGGGCTCCACACCGACCATCCAGTGATGCTAGACGTGGCCACAGCCGAAGGGGCTTCAAAGAAAAGGCAGGTGGATGATGATGCGGAGGCCTCACCTCGGTCCCCGTGACACCAACGAGGCTCTTCTCCTACCTCGAGATAGACTGCTGACGCCTCAATCGAGGAGCCGGCCGAGACAGCGCCGCCATGATCCTCTCGTCGGACCCTCCGTCCTCGACCCCTGCAAGGAACTTGTCAGTCTAGGGGGCCAATGAGATGCCAGAGTGCAGGGACCTGGAGGTCGAGCTGGAGGACATCATGACCATCTTCGAGACGGCCGTATGCCCTTCGCTCTCTCCTAACCTAGAGAACATCGAAGGTAACGATCTTCTGAGCCTTTTCCTAGAAGTATATTGCTTAGTAGTCTTGGAATTAACTTAGAAATGCTTTTTTTATCAGAGCGTGCCGTCAACGACTCCGAGCATCGCTATGGTGATGACAAGGAGGAGAACGAAGGCGAGGGCAATGAGGGATAGGACAAGGATGAGGACCTCGAGGAGGAGCACTCTGAAGAGGGCATCAATGAGGGTGGTAACAACGATCTCTCGATGCCCGTGACCCTCGGGACATCCATTTCTCATCCGAAGCAGGGGGATTGGATGCGAGGGTTCCTTTCCTTCGAGCTTTCGTTCCTTCAGAGGGAGTGTTGGATAGGCTCTTGGAGCCCTACATCTGGGCCTACCAAGACTTCACGCAGAGTGAGCTGGTGGCTACGGTGGTGAGGCAACATTATGGTGACCTCACCTCAACAACCAAAGGGGCCCTGCACCAGGTACAAGGTGCTTCGCTGTGCTATTCTTGTCTGACAGCTCTTAGATTTATTTTTTATCAATTTTTCTCTCGAAGGTACTCATTTTGATGTGGGCGACGTCGAGGGCATTCAACCAGCGAGAGGTGGTGGCTGATCGCGTGGAGGAAGGCCTTTGACAGCGTGCCTCAGAAGCCGAGGGGTGCGTCATCGAGCTGGTAGAGGGGCTATGCTGAGAGTGTGAAGCCCAAGAGTGTTGGGTTATGGGGAGGCTACGCTAGCGCTTAATTTTAAAAATTTATCCCTTTAGCCCAGGAACCATGCATGTAATGGGATCATGGATCGTTACCTCGAACCATAAGACGCGCTCGTGCAGTGGAAGTAGAGTCGATGAAGCGCGTCCTCAAGCTACTCCTCTCAGCTCCGTTCGTTTATCGGTGATCCCGCGATGAAGACAACGCGATCCTATGATCCGGCGAACTCCACGAAAGGAAGACGAGTACCACTATTGGAGTAGTGCCTCTACGGTATCTACGTGTTCGGGGATAGGATCACCTCACACCAGCGTGCTAGCACCACTCACGAGATCCAGGAGATCGATCACAACGGTTACGATCGAGGAAAGAAGAGAGGTGGTGGCTAGGGTTCAAAACCAGGAGTAACAACAGCCCTTTCATGCTTGCCTCACTTCTCTTTATATAGTGCCCTCTCATGGGCCTTTAATCAGTATTAAAGCCTAATAGATCTAATCTGTTCGTCGGGACCCGGAACTTCTGGTCTAACCAGAACTTCTGGTTCATCCAGAAGGCAGCCCAGAACTTCCGGTCCAACCAAAACTTCTGGCTCCTCCAGAAACCAAAACTGGGCTAGCCTGGAACTTCCGGATGCCCCAGAACCAGGAACTTCTGGCCTCGGGCCAGTACTTCTAGATTCCTCATAATTCTCTTGGGCATATTTCCATCAATCTCCCACTTACACAAGAGCCAATTCTTGTAAGCTTTAAAATCCAATCACCTTAAGCGTGCGACCCGATAGGTTCATATGCAAACGGTCGCTACTCAGAAACCCTTTCTGAATCATCGATCAATAGCCATACCTAGCAGCACTTATTGACCCCCAAAAGCATACAAATTCAAAATCATACTTTCTAAACCTCGATATACTCACGCACCAATTCCTTTACCACACGACATCAGTCAAGCTCAAGTTGAGATTCGTGCCACCCTTGTTGATAGCTTGACACTTCACTCGATCAAGTAGTGGATTCAATCATGATCAACTCTTTGATCATAGTGGCAAGGCCATGCACTTTCTAATCCGACTACCTCGAGGGGCTCAGAGACGTCTCTCCCGTTATTTAGGAGGGGTAAATTCTATCTTGACCACTCACATCCCACGACATGTTTCGTGACACACCCAAAAGCAACCTTTATAACTACCCTGTTACGGAATAGCGTTTGGAAGCCTCTAAGTGTGCTACTACACATTCTAGAATCAATGACGATCTTAGGTCTAAGGATTCTGTAGGTACACCATTTGAGATAACAACTGATAACACTTTTAAAATAACAATCTCAGCAGTATCTCAAAGTGGGTCTATCCAACTCCATGTTTACCAACATGAGTCCACATCACTGATTTGACATCTCCATGTCTATGATCTGTGAAACATAATCATCAATCAGATAGATGTGCTAATCTATAAATCATCACTGTCCCACATGATGATATGAGATTAGGGATCGTTTAGAATAACATCGTAACACAGAGAGTTTCACAAACAAGTCACGCACTTGTTAATCAATGTAAAAGATATTTATTCAAGGAACAAAATAACCAATTATCTAAATGTACACTAGCATAGACAAGATACTTTCTCTCACACACACTGGACTCACTCACGCAAGTATCTAATACCCATAGATCTCAAGTGCGCCTCATGCTTAGGCTGTGAGAGAGGCTTCGTCAATGGATCGGCTATGTTCAAATCCGTGTGGACCTTGCATATCTTCACATCAGCTCTATCTATAATCTCACGGATGAGGTGATAGCATCGCAGTATATGCTTGGACTTCTGGTGTGACCTAGGCCCCTTGGCTTGCGCAATGGCACCACTATTATCACAATAGAGGTCCACTGGACTGGACGCACTAGGGACAATACCTAGCTCAGAAATAAATTTCTGATCCAAACTGCCTCCTTTGCAACTTCCGAAGCTGCAATATACTTGGCCTCTGTTGTTGAATCTATAACTGTTTCTTATTTAGAACTCTTCCAACTCACTGCGCCTCCGTTGAGGCAGAACATAAATCCAGACTGCGATTACGAATCGTCCTTGTCGGTTTGGAAGCTAGCATCGGTGTAACTATTTACAATGAGCTCCTCCTCACCTCCATAGACCAGAAACATATCCTCAGTTCTTCTCAAGTACTTAAGGATACTCTTTACTACCGCCTAGTGACTTTCACCTGGGTTTGACTGATATCTACTCGTAACACTTAGAGCATAAGAAATATCTGGGCGTGTACAAACAATGGCATACATGATGGATCTGATTGCGGAGGCATACAGGATCGCACTCATCTTCTCCAGCTCATCAGGTGTTGAAGGACACTGACTCTTGTTGAGAGAAACACCATGTGACATTGGCAGAAAATCTTTCTTGGAATTCTGCATATTGAACTGTTTCAATACCTTATCAATGTATATACTTTGGCTTAATCTAATTAGCCTTCTCGACCTATCTCTATAGATCTTTATGCCCAAAATGTATGCTGCCTCTCCAAGATCTTTCATTGAGAAATTTTTTTTCAACGAAGACTTGATAGCATCTAGCATAGCAATATTATTTCTGATCAATAATATATCATCCACATATAAGACCAAAAACACAAGTGAGCTCCCACTAGCCTTCTTGTAAACGCAAGGCTCTTCTTTATTCTTGATGAAGCTAAACCCTTTGACTACCTTATCAAAACGAATGTTCCAACTTCGAGAAGCCTGCTTCAGCCCATAAATAGACCTTTGCAGCTTGCAAACTTTCCTAGCATTCTCTGGATCATCAAGACCTTTAGGCTGTGTAATGTACACATCCTCACTTAAGTTTCCATTAAGGAAAGCCGTTTTGACATCCATTTGCCATATCTCATAGTCATAAAATGCGGCAATTGCTAGGATGATCTGGATAGATTTTAGCATTGCAACGTGCGAAAACATTTCATTATAATCAACACCTTGAATCTGCTTGAAACATTTCGCCACCAATCGTGCCTTATAGATATGAACGTTTTCATCAATGTCTATCTTTTTGTTAAAAATCTATTTACACTCGATAGTTTTTACACCATCAGTTGGATCGACCAAGTTCTAAACCTGGTTCTCTCGTATGGATTCTAACTCTTATCTTATGGCTCCAAGCCATTTCTCAGAGTCTGGTCCCATCACCGCTTCCGTATAGGTCTTAGGTTCATCATTGTCCAATAATAATACGTTGCGCTGCCTAGTGGTTAAAAACGCAAACCGCTCGGGTGCATGACTCAACCTCTCCGACCGACGTGGGGCTGGTGTCTCAGCAACAAGCTCTGTAACATCTTGCATATCGAGTTACGGTTCAGTAGGAGCTGAAACACTTTCTGGTGATTCTCGAACCTCTATGAGTCGCACTATGCTCCCACTAACTCTTTTCGAGAGAAACTCTTTCTCTAGAAAAACACCATTCCAGGCGATAAACACTTTGCCCTCTTCCCGGTTATAAAAGTAATATCCTTTGGTTTCCCTAAGATATCCCACAAAGAAGCATTTATCAGATTTGTGAGTGAGCTTATCAGACGTCAAACGCTTTACATAGGCCTCACACCCTCAGATCTTTAGAAAAGACAGCCCGGAACGCTTCCTAGTCCATATCTCATATGGTGTCCTCTCTACAGATTTAGATGGAACTCTGTTTAGTGTGAAAGCAGCAGTTTCTAAAGCGAATCCCCAGAAAGACAATGAAAGATCAGTTTGACTCATCATCGATCGGACCATGTCTAACAAGGTTCGGTTCCTCCGCTCAAACACCCCATTCTACTGAGGTGTACCAGGTGGAGTCAGCTGTGGAATAATTCCACACTGCTTCAGATGATCATTAAACTCATGGCTCAAATATTCACCTCCATGATCCGATCGTAGAAATTTAATTGTCTTGCTAGTATCATTCTGTACCTTATTCTGGAATTCCTTGAACTTTTCAAAGGATTTCGACTTATGTCTCATCAAGTAGACGTAACCATATCTACTAAAGTTGTCGGTAAAAGTTATGAAGTACTAAAAATCACCTCTGGCTGTAGAACTCATTGGTCCACATACATCAGTATGTACAATGGCCAATATCTCGTTTGCCCTCTCACTTCGACCAGTAAAAGGCGTCTTAGTCATTTTGCCAAGCAAACAAGACTCACATGTGTCAAATGATTCAAAATCAAATGACTCTAAAAGCCCATCTCTATGGAGCTTCTGCATGCGCTTCTCATTTATATGACTCAAACGACAATGCCAGACATAGGTAGGATTCAAATCATTGAGTCGAGATTTCTTTATATTAATGTTATAGACATATGTATCATCAAGATTCAGAATATATAAGCCATTCATCAATGGACAAACATCATAGAGCGTACCATTCAAAAATATCGAACAACACTTGTTCTTTATTACAAATTCAAAATCGTCTTCCTCTAAACATGACGAAGAGATAATGTTTCTGCCTAAGGCGGGAATAAAATAACAATTATTTAATTCCAAAACTAATTCTGAGTGTAGCGATAAAGAATAGACGCCGACGGCCAACGCAACAACTTTTGCACCATTGCCGACGTGAACATCCAATTCACCTCTTGTGTACTTCCTAGTCCTTTTTAGTGCTTGCAACGATTTACAAGTGTGAATCATTGATCCGATATCAAATACCCATGAATCACTTAGACGAGTAGCAAGATAAATTTCAATAACATTTATACTTGAAGCGAAAGTCATACTTCCCTTCTTTTTCTTTTGTTCTTCCAAGTATAACTTGCAATTCCTCCACTAATGGCTAGGCTTATGGCAGTGGTAGCAAGTGTCATAGATGGTGGGGCCTGACTTGGACTTTCCAGTCGAGTTAGACTTAGAACTCGAGATCGCATCTGGAGCTTTAGCCTTTCCCTTACGCTTTCTCTTCTTATTTTCCTTTTGAACCATCATCACATGACTAGGATTTTTCTTAAGGCTTTCCTCGGCTGTATTGAGCATCCCATGCAATTTAGCCAAGGTTTTCTTCATGCCATTCATATAAAAATTCATAATAAACGGCTCGAAGCTCGCAGGGAGCGACTGAAGAATCACATCTGTGGCCAAATCTGTATCAAGTTTAAATCCGAGTTTTTCCAGGTTCTCAACGTAACCAAACATCTTAATCACATGAGGACTTACTGGACTGCCTTCCACCAACCTACACGCAAACAAGGACTTTGAGACATTATACCTCTCAGTCCGTGCCTGGTTCTCAAACATGCCTTTGAGTCCCACGATCATATCGTAGGCATCCCTGTACTCATATTGCTTCTGAAGCTCAGAGGACATGCAGGCAAGCATGAGACAGCTGACATCAACTAAATCATTGGCATGCTTCTCACAAGCCCGCCTATTAGCAAGTGGTGTATCATCTGTTGGTTCATCAGGGTAGGGTTCCTCTAGAACATAGTCCCTTTTCTCCTGCTTGAAAACAATTCTCAGGTTTCTGTACCAGTCAATAAAATTTGTTCAAATAATTTCTCCCTCTCTAGGATAGATCACAGATTAAAAATAGAAGTATTCTTTGCAGTAGGTGCCATGATCTACAACAAAATGCAAGGTTCAGCACTATGCTATGTTGATCTTCTATCAAATAAAAGATATACCACAATATGTAAAATGATTGTTTTCCCTCTAACAACACATTGTGGAACAAGATCCATATTCAACTAACTCCCAGTGAGCTTTGGCATCACTGCTAGAAGATTAGTGACATAGGTAAGCAACACTTGCTAATCACATCCTATGTGACTCTTGTTCGTTGGGGTGGCATACTATGCCTCGACGCCCAACTCCATGCCCCAAAGCCCAAAACCATTTTGATAGCTTTGTTAAGTAAACCAATACTATGCATGTGGTTGTTCGACATCTACCCTAACTGGTCAAGATAAAAGATGGCACCCTGCTTTGGTAGGTGCAGCTATTGGAAAGAGCATCAATACTTAATTTTCTGAGGAAAACTATTCTAACATGGTAACGATGCCTACCGCACACGGAACATGAAAGAATAGTATGACAGGAACATAAGTAAACATCACAGGCAATCATATTAACTGTGATATAGTATGGTCCTCTCGCATGGTGATCTCTATCTCTATGGTTCCTATCCTTCGGGTCATCACGCTTCAGGCCTCCATGAACTTGTACCAGTCTATTACATCTAATAGCACTATACTAATTACATGAGCAGAAGCATCACATGTCGACGCGTAGGTCGTACAACATTTGAACAGCCCTGGGCCATAATTGACCATGGCACGCAGGCCATGAAAATTACAAGCGAGCATCATATACTTAGCAAGGCCACACCAGTCACAACATTCTCTGCAAAAACGAGTTAAGCGTGACTGAAAAACATACTCGAAACTTCCGGCTCAGAGGCCTAGAACTTCCGGTCGAAGGGTCTGGAACTTCTGACTTAGGGCCGAAACTTCTGAAATCAACCTTCTGACTCGAATTTATTTTCGCCCGGAACTTCTGGGTCACACCCGGAATTTCTGAAAATAACCTTCTGGCTCGGAATTTATTTCTGTCCGGAACTTCCGGTCAAACCGAAACTTCCAGACCCGGAACTTCCGGTCCAACCGGAACTTCCGAAAATAACATTCTGTATCGAAGTTTATTTTGGCCCGGAACTTCCGGGTCACACCCGGAACTTCCAAAAATCCGACGAAAAATAATAGATCTAATCTATTTTCACCACATATCACCTATATGTGGTCGATCCAGATCAAACACTATGCATGTAGGCTCTGATACCACTGTTAGGTTATGGGGAGGCTACGCTAACGCTTAATTTCAAAAATTTACCCCGTTAGCCTAGGAACCATGCATGTAATGGGATCATGGATCGTTACCTCGACCCACAAGACGCGCTCGTGCAGCGGAAGTAGAGTCGATGAAGCACGTCCTCGAGCTGCTCCTCCCGGCTCCGTTCGTTTGTCGGCGATCCGGCGATGAAGACGACGCGATACTATGATCCAGCGAACTCCATGGAAGAAAGGCGAGCACCACTATTGGAGTAGTGCCTCTATGGTATCCACATGTTCGGGGATAGGATCACCTCATGCCAGCGTGCTAGCACCACTCACGAGATCCAGGAGATCGATCACAATGGTTGCGATCGAGGAGAGAAGAGAGGTGGTGGCTAGGGTTCAAAACCAGGAGTAACAATAGCCCTTTCGTGCTTGCCCCACTTCTCTTTATATAGTGCCCTCTCATGGGCCTTTAATCAGTATTAAAGCCCAATTGATCTAATCTATTCGTCAGGACCTAGAACTTCCGGTCTAACCAAAACTTCCAGTTTATTCAGAAGGCAGCCCGGAACTTCCGGTCCAACCGGAACTTTCGGCTCCTCCAGAAACCGAAACTAGGCTGGCCCGGAACTTTCGGATGCACTAGAACCCGGAACTTCCGGTCTCAGGCCAGAACTTCTGGTTTCCCCAGAATTCTCTTGGCATATTTCCATCAAAGAGGCCACAGAGGTTGAAGCCATCGAGCTTCATACGATAGAAGTTAGAGCTGAGAAGGTGATCCTTGAGGGCTCAATGGGACGATTGGAGGGCGAGCACTCGGAGGCTGCACTGTGCTAGATACAACCATCAAGGCGCTTTGGTAATTGATGGCTCGCCTCAGGACTACCAGTCGTGCTCCAAGCTTCGGGCCTAATGAGCCCTTAGGCCCTCGCCTGAAGTATCTTATGAGCACCGTCATCGTCACCGAAGATATGATGGCTGGCTTCATAGAGACCTCAGGAAGGGTCATGGCCTAGAGCATCTTGCAATCTCTGCATGATGCTAGTTGCACTCACCTTCGAAGGGTGGCTTCGGTGATGGATTTCTACTTTGGGGGGCAAGGATGTTTTCTCCATCATCGAAGGTGGGTGCGGCATGGTGAGCCCTTCAAGTCCCTTGGAAGGAGCAAGCAAGGACGGCTTCGTTGGAACTTATCAACGAGTCTCGTTACCGTCATCAACCACGTGCCTCCTTAACCAGAGCTATCCAGGTTAAACAGAAAGTAAAATGGGTTAATTAAATAATCATGGGACTAATCACGAGTGACCTTGCATTGTCGCCCGTAACCGTAGGCACAACTATTCGAATAGTTTTACTTTGATCAGAGGTGCACAACTTTACTCACAGGACACAATCCTATAATATGTCACCATGCGCCTCAATACCATCACGGTACCTTGGAAAAGAGCTGTGATATGACCATCCACCTAGATCCTCCAAGCTTCACACCCTAGGAACCATCTACCCGATATACCACCGGCGCTCCAATCCACCTAGATTATATTGCAAAAGTGGCCCATGAATCGATCCTTAAAGTGTCATGAGTACAACTAGCAGAACCACAAATCTTATACTCACAACCCACCTTCGTCAAGTTTTAATATCACTTAAATCATGAACCAGTTCATTTACCACTAGTATTTATATAAGCCAACATTAATATGAAAGTAGTATTTAACAGCATGATGAAATATGATACTAGTTTTTAAACAGGGCTAAGCAATCCTAGACATCTAGATAAATCACAGTAAAGATTCATACTGGTCAGGTTTAATAGTCCCTAGGTAGACATGGAACAACTAGATAATCAACAGGGGGCAATACAAGCCGGTTTATATTCCAATCTCAGAGACATTCTAAAATAAAATGCACTTTTGAATAAATAGTAGCTTTAAAACATGGGTTCAATATGATCAAAGGGGAACTTGAATAACTTACCTTGCTGGACGGTTATGAAAATAGATGACTCCTCAACGAACACATGCTCTTCAGGCACTTCGAAAACTAAACAGCTGTATAAGAATATAATAATAAATTAAAACAGTAAGCATGTGCATACATTCTGTGTGTGAACATATTTTTAATGGCTAGATCTCATTTTTAGAAAAATTCTGCAATTTGAATGGTTAAATTTAGAGTTCAAATGAATTAGATATGAATTTTTAAAGTTTAAATAGGGTTCTGTTTGAATTCAGAAAATAAAAAGAAATTATGACGCAATACTGAATTATTTTTGTAAAGGAAAATAGGATTTATAGCATCAACAGAGCGGGTTTACACGCGCGTGCAGGCAGGACCATGTGGCAGCCATGTGACGATCACGCAAGCGGGGCCAGCAGACATGGCGCTGACGCCGGCGAATGGCAGCCCAGCGACCGGCGGCGAGGGCTCCGATGAGATCAAGGAGTCGCGGCGAGTACACCTGAGGGCTCAATAGCAGACGGCGATGATGGGAGGTGGCCGACGGTGAGAGGGAGGCGGCGAACAGCTCGGGTCATCGGTGGGGAGGGGGCTCTGGCGGTTGGCGGCGATGGCGGAGGGGATGCCGAGGACCAATAGATGACGGTGGTCATGACGGTGGGGTCAGCGGCGACCGGTGGATGGTGGAGCGATGGTGATCAGCGGCTGGAGCAGCGGCGGCGAGCGGAGGAATGGGGCGCGCGGCGCTAGGGCAAACGGTGGCGCAAGAGAGGTGGCAAAGCGGGCTAACCAAGAGCACGGCACACGGGGAGGCTTTTTATAGGGTCGACAGAGGTGTTGGGGCGGCGTACGACACCGGCAATGGCGGGATAGCCGTTAGGGTTCAGGCGCGTGGCACGAGGGTGGTTACGGCGGTGGGCCGGGCTCGATTC
>KE372686.1:326545-339955 GCA_000418225.1 Zizania latifolia | reverse complement strand
TTCTTTTTCTTTTAAAAGAGTTCCAAAAATTCAGAAAAATATATTGTTGACTCAGAGACTTTTCAAAAATTTTGAGCAACATTTTATTTGAAAAAAAATTCGTCCTCAAATTTTAATACTCAAAACTCTTTTCTTTTCTTTAAAGAAAATTCCATTTTCAATTTTCTTTTTTCTAAAAATTCTTTTTCCTTTTATTTTATTCACAACTTTTATTACTTTCATATTTTGAAAATTTTAGACTGTGACAGGAGCCATACCGAAGCAATGACTTGCAGCGGAGTGGGTGGTAGATGGCTTCGTATGGCCATCCACTGACACCCTTGGCAGGTGTGCACCAGGTCTTCAGCATCAGCCATTATAGTGGGCCAGTAAAGGCTTTGCCGAAGCGTTTTGCCTGCAAGTGCTCGAGGTGCTAGATGGCTTCTGCATAGCTCTTCATGAATTTCTCGAAGCGTATCTTGTCCTTTGGATCTAGAGATGCTGCAAATTAGGGGGACAAAAAGGACGCTGATGTCACCTAGAGGGGGGTGAATAGGCGTTCCTG
This sequence comes from Zizania latifolia, assembly GCA_000418225.1. Lineage (NCBI taxonomy): Eukaryota > Viridiplantae > Streptophyta > Magnoliopsida > Poales > Poaceae > Zizania > Zizania latifolia. Next base: position 339,411 of record KE372686.1, on the reverse strand, counting down.
AATAAATTTTTCAAATAGAAATGCTAAACCTCTCGGAATATCCAGTTTATTTCGGAACATTCGAGGTCCGGATGTTCCGGGTTGAGTCGGATGTTCCGGGATCCAGAACTTCCGGTTCCAACTGGATATTACGGGAACAACAAGAAATGCACAGAGTCGATCTTTCAAGAATTTATATAGCAATTCTATAAGAATAGAAAATAAGGACAAGTTGTTAGGAGTATGTCTATGCAAGAAAAACTAGATCTGTGGGGTCGATTTAGAGATCGGGCTAAAATAAACAATAAACAAAATTAACCGATAAACTTTAGATCTAGGAGTCCCTAATGTGTTCTAGTTCAAACCAATTGTTCTTGCATGTTCTAATAGGTATTATAAAGCTATCACATTCATCAATTACAATCAAAAAAGCACGAGCACATAGATCGGGCTAAAATACATATGAATATGATAAGCTAACTCATGAACATGAAGAACAGGTAAATAAATAAATGAGACACATTATTTGTTTCCTGAACTTTAGCTTGTATTTCCCATGTCCATCAATATATACATATCAAGCTTCTATAAACTATCTTTATGCTTAATATTCTACTTGATTCTCAATATATAATCAATGATATAAATTACTTTGTTCTTCATGAATCACTAAAACTCAATATAACTCAAGGACCGAGATCTTTCGATCTCTCCCTTTTTGGTGATTGATGACAACACTTATTACATAATGATAAATAAATAATATGATATGCATTTTCTCTACAATATGACAACACTATTGACAAAAGTCATATACCAAGCATTTAGCGAATTGGCTTTAACAAAAGATATCAATATTAATTCATAAACAAGATACCAATAGCAATAGCAATAGATACCAATAGCAATTACAATAAACTTAGAAATTCTCTGTTTCTTCTCCTAATACTCTACATATCACCTCAAAGATGTGATGCCATTTATGTTGTGATACAATTTCTCACGCTTTGGCATCAAGCACCAAAAAGGATATATATAGAACAAGTATGTTAAAACTACATAAGCTTTACATACCTTTAGGATTTATCTTGCCCTTTCGCATGAGAATAATGAAGCTCAAAAAGATTGTTAATATAAGTGATACGCTCCATTCATAACCAAAGAATATCAAGAGGGCAAAAGTAAAATAGATATATAATAGACTACACAAGTCTTTATATACCTAAAGGAGATAGCTTAAAAGTAGAGACCTGATAAATATACTTAAAAAAACATGGATCAATACTTTGAAATTGCAAAATATATCATAAACTCCTCCTAAGCATGTGTATAATTATCATAGAAATAAGAAACAAATGTACAAACATATTTTCAAGAATATAAGGAGTTCATCCAAAATTATGAGCCAAGGATTTGAAATTTAGGATATAAGATAACAATATTAAATCATACCTTGAAGCACTTCTTGACCTATTATGAGACTAAAATCGATGACTCAATAAAAGTATTAGTCTCAAGATCAAATGCCATAGAACATTTTCTCCTCAAGATGTGCACACATATAGATGGACATTATAAACATATACACATTCTTATGTTAATTAAAATGAAAAAAATTGTCTATATTGAATTCATAATCAAACAAAGCATTTTAAGGACATTGGATACAAATTCCAAGTGTGTAACTTTTGGTAGCTTCATCTTTTCAACAAATGAGACTATATAACATAAGACTTCAATAAAAGCATTAGTCTCATAAGTTATAGAATAAACTCCCCCTTAAGGTGTGCATATATAAAAGTTAACATGATATATACATATGCACTTTTTTTTAATATAAGGTACATAAGGAGGTTTATATTATAACTTGGTTCAAGGAACAAATATAAAACATAAAAGATATGAAATCATGAATTGGATATCAATTGAACAATTTAAGTACTCAACATGTAAAGAATGTATCCGTGAGTCATATAAACCGATACATTTGATAACATGAGCATATGAAAGATATTAGACAAAACTCATAAACTCAATTATACCACCAAAAGAGATTTACTCAAATATAGTTTGGCAAATCATAAATGGAAGATAGTTGAAATAACTCACAGTGCTTAGCTATCTTCTCATTATTTCTAATTCATTGTATGATTGCCATAAAGCTAAAACTTTCTTTCGATCTATTTGTATTCTCTTCATTCTTGCTCTTTGATTTTATTAAGAAAGTAATATTGTCCTCTCTTACTTTGACTTACTTTGGTCCCAATCATAATATCAATTAAAGTGATAATAATTAAGAGAACCATATTGAAGGCATCTTTACTCAAGGACATTTTAGCCAATTTGAAAGAACCTAGGATAACCTTGATACAACTCATAGAGAAGAGAAAGCATTAAAATCACAAAGGAGAGTTTCACACATATGACATAGAAAGCAAGTGAATCGTTGATTCATGAAACTTTATAACTTAAACTAAATTTGAATTCCCTTTTAAGCAGTGCACACATATGATAGAAGATGAATAAATCATATGCACCATTTAATATTTAAGTAAAGAGAGGGAATTTAAGCTATATCGAGCAAGTAAGCTATATAAATAAATAACAATATAAGCGAGTAAATCATTCACCTTTTGATGATTATACCAATTGAAATTGTAGCACAACTTCAAGAAGTGTTTGCTTTCTTTATGAGACTTAATAAGAAACTCTTACTTGAAAAACATAGGTTAGTCTCATAATCACAAAACATAGGGTAAACTTTCCCTAAATATGTGCATCCAAGTATTGTAATTACTTGAGAAGGACATGTAACTTTTTAATGAATATAAGAGAAGTATTATATCCTATATTTTGATAAATGACATAGTAAAAGATTTACAAGAACATACTTATAACAAAAAAATAATACATACACCTAATAAGAACATGTAAATTACCAAAAGATAAATAATAAAGACATGTTAATCTACCATATGAGAGATTCTAGGCAGAACATAAGTAAACATATAAGATATCACATGAAAATATTTATGATACTAGTTGTACATAAATATGCTTATGCAATCCTAGAGAAGATTTTGATCTAGATGAATCATATTCATAAATCAAAATTTAGTTACCTTCAAGTGGATGATTTTGAATTTGTATGAATTTATCACTCCGCTTAACTTAAACTTGATTCTTCACTCTTGACTTCTATTACTTGACATTCATTTGCATCTTCATATATGAACCAAGTGTGAGAATCTCATCTTGATTATTGTTTAAGACCTATTTGATTTGAATCATATTTGTATCGTCTTTCCACCAAGAATCACACTTTGTTTCTTTGTATAGTCATCACCCAATTTCAATCCTCAAGAGATTTATCCTTCCATCCCTTTCTAAAAAGTCTTCATGAATATTGTTGGATGAGAGGTCTTTTAAACACTTTGATGAACTATTGGGTGTTGCACTTGTGATGGTGGTTCAACTTTAACATTTTCAATATCATAAAGATTATTGGTGAAGTCTTCTTAATCTTGAGATTCTTTGGTTTAAAGCCAGAAACTTTAAACTTTCTTCCACCACAAAGTATTTACTGAATACACCATATAAAAATTTAACTCCTTTCGAGAGCCGTTAGTTTCACCATATTCAACATATAATATTTTTATAATCTCTATCAACACATATATGTTCATTATCAATGAATTACTTATGATAATAACATGTGCACCAAAAGAGCATGACCATGGAGATATAATGATGTATAAAAATAACACATAATTTCCATGTCATGATGTATTTCAAGCATAATGCATAATTAAACATGTCTATGGCTCCATGTTGTGAAAGATGAATAACAAATGGTAATATAGAGTAAAGCATCATAAAAGCATTATGATAAACTATATCCATCCTACATTTGTTAACAAAATAATATTTTACTAGAGAGCTATTAAAAACATAACAATACACAAAGTATAAAATTAAATTAAATTAATCTAGCCACCATTGAAATATTCACAATTATGATAAATAAGTGCAATTGATACCTACACAAGGCTAAGTAGCTAGATAACTCAAAGAAATACCTGTTACCGAGATGCCATTGAAGATTGAGAAGAGGCAATAATCCTCACTCTTGGCTATTTTTCATATGTCATATAAAGCCCAATTTGAGAAAGTCCTAAGTTGAGATATGTATTATGTTCATTCTCAAATAAGCCAAGTCTTCAATGCATCTTTAAACTCCTATTAAAAAATTAAGCACTTTTTGGTACCCAAGCCATGTTGGGTTCTTGAATATTAATCACAAGTGATTTAGTCTTTCAAATAGACTTTGAGATAGTATGTGGTGAACTAATCACCTTAGTAGCACAAGTTCTATTTTTGTCATTTCTAAGTAAATCATAATCGAATGAAAAGTTTGGCTTAGAAATGTTACCCATGGGATAATTCTTACCAATATATCCATTTGCACGACAATTGTAGCAAAGTCGATTCTTAACATTATATGCTGTCTTCTTCATCTCATCTTTCATTTTATTTGCTACTTTGCCGGTGAGACTATTGCTTGATGACTTGTATTGATCTTGATTCTTCATGTAGGGGCATGAGGCAATTCATGACCCTTCTCATAACATCCATAGCACTTTCTAATGTCTTTTCTTGTTCTCTTTTTTGGAAGTGTTGCATTATCATCAATCATATTGGAACACATAGAGGCATAGTGTCCCATGTTTGAGCACTTAAAGCACTTCACATGAGCAAATTTATTCTTCATTTGTTGACTCTTGCACATGTCTCTTTCTTCTTTCTTCAAAGGACAATCTTTTAAATAATGACCCTCTCTCTTGCACTTAAAGCAAATGATGAGAGTCTTTTGCTTCTTTTGCTTTTGTCTCTTGCCCTTTGTATTTTTGGACTTGATCTTCTTGTTTGAGTTTGCTTCAAGTCCATGACCCATGTGCATCTCTTTTTCACCTAAACAATCCAAGTCACGTCTAGCGCCCGGAGAAGTGTTTTCTTGAGAGCAATAAGAGTTAGCACAAATAAAATCAACTTGAATATGAGGCTCATAAGATTTTACCATTGCAATAATTATCTTTGTAGCTATTTCTAACATGGCATAAGAATCAACAAGATTTTCATGAGTGCATAAGAGCTCATCATGATTTTCTTGTAGGTCTACATGCTTGTTAGTAAGCTCATCAAGTTGAGCCTTTAGCTCAATAACTTCCTTCTCTAAAGGTGCTACACAAGAATTAGAGTTAGTAGCACAAATACTTTCAATAAGATAAGCATGTTCAATTTTTAGTTTCTTATAACAATCAACCAATAATATATGAGATTCTTAAAGCTTATTATGCTTACTTGTTAAGGCCTTTAGTTGTTTAATTTTGTTAATAAGACACTTCTCTTGTCTCTCAAGAGTTTCCTCTAGGCCTTTTATGGTAGTTATGAGTTTGATTATTTTAGACATATCATTTTTGTTTAAATGATCAAACCCAAACTCATTTCTAGATATACTATTATCACAATCATTCTCACTTACCATTTTCTTTTTACCTTTTGCTACAAGACAAATTTGCGTGTTGAAGTGAGAAAATAAACATCTTGGAGAAGATGACTGTTCACTTAGCCGATACCGTTTATATTCTTCTTCTTCCTTTAAAATGTTAGTCTCACAAGCACAAGTGAAAGTAGAAGTATGACAATGAGAATAATTATTCATATCATTGTTAGATATTAATAATTTAGTACTAGATGATATGAAATGATCAACTCATGTCGGTATTTGAGTTTCATTTCTATCGTTGTTGGAGTTCAAAGAAAGAGTTTGATGATTGCTAACCTTACTCACAATTTTATTACCTTCTATGGAATCACATATTGGTGATAAGGTTGATATAAAAAGATCATCTTGACTATCTGAAATAACCACTTGAGTCTCTTCACAAGTAGATGAAGTTGAGCACTTCTTAAATGTTTCTTCTAATAAGAGCTTTTCATCATTACATTTGGACTCGTCATAAGTTTCAATGAGTGTAGTCCATATGAGATGAACATCCTCAAGCGGCATGATGGATTCAACTACATCATCACTCATAGCACTAAATAAGACATTAGTAGCTTGAGCATTAAGATATATGCATTTCTCTTTCTCTTCGGATGATAGCAATTTATCACTAGGAGGAGAAATGCTCACATTTAGAATTTGCTCTATTTAAGGACCCATGGTTCTAAATATATTAAGCATGCATATACTCTAAGATAAATAATTTGAGCCATCTAGCAAAAGAGATTCTATAAACATCTCACCACCCATCGACATCCTTACTCTCAAGGCGGTGAAGCCCCAAATGAGAGACCTTGCTCTGATACCAATTGAAAGGACACTGATGTCGCCTAGAGGGGGTGAATAGGCATTCCTAAAAAAATTCTTTAAATAGAAATGTTAAACCTCTCGAAATATCCAGTTTATTTCGGACCCTAGATGTTTCGGGTTGAGTCGGATGCTTTGGGGTCTAGAACTTCTGGTTCCAACTAGATATTACAGGAACAACAAGAAATGCACAAAGTCGATCCTTCAAGAATTTATATAGCAATTATATAAGAATAGAAAGTAAGCACAAGTTGTTAGGAGTATGTTTATGCAAGGAAAACTATATCCGTGGGGTAGATTTAGAGATCGGGCTAAAACAAACAATAAACAAAATTAACCGATAAACTTTAGATCTAGGAGCCTCTAATGAGTTCTAGTTCAAACCAATTGTTTATTCACACCATTTTGTTTCTTCACTTTTGAGGGACGACAAAGTTGAAACTATTTTATCATTAGGACTATTCACCTACATAAAACTAGTTGAACACGTTAGTTCCAAAATATTTATACCTTTGCCTTGAGCAATGTTCACTTTGAATTTTGGCTTAGTGCAGGTCAACATATGAAGTGTTGATGCTTCAATATATTCAAGACACTCGATATCCTTCAACACATAAAGTCCGAACTTGCTCTTCTCTTTATCACTTCTTGCATTCTTTGAATAAGTGATGCGGATCACCTGTAGTTTCTCATGGCCTTACATGGTTTATCGGTGCAAAGCTTATACTCGCTCTTTACCATCACATTGGTCCTTCAGCGCTAAGCCTCTGCTTGCCCTTCACCCTTGCATGGTCCCTCGTAGCCGAGTATCACTTGCTTGCTCTTCACCGTTTTTCCATAGAAAACCACTTCGTATCCTACATCTTCAATAAGTTCACTTGATTCTCATTAATCAACGATATAAATCACTTTACACTTTATGATACTCAAGTTCTTGTCAATCATCAACTTTAACTTATATTTCCTATATTCATCAATATATACATATCAAGCTTCTATGAACCATCTTTATGATTAATATTCCACTTGATTCTCAACATATAATCAATGGTATAAATCACTTTGTTCTTCACGATGCTTAGCTTCTTGTCAATTAACAACTTTAGCTTGTATTTATCATATCCATCAATATATACTTAACAAGCTTTTTTCATCAAAACTTCCGGTTGAATATGACTTGAAATGCTACCAATTTTTATGATTAATATTTTACTTGTTGATTCTCAACACACGAGCAATCAACCTTTTTGCTTGATGCTGGAACTTAACCTAACACATAAACTTATGAAAATAGTTAGTCCCAACATCCATTGTCATGAATCACCAAAACTCAATATAACTCAAGGACCAAGATCTTTCAGGTACGCATACTCCGGATTTGTACAGCTAGTAATTGATTAGGTGATAATTCCAGACCCTATTGTTGACGCAAAAATCGCATAGGGATCTTTGCACCTTCACACTTGAAGGCCTAGGAAAGTCTGCTTAGCTCTAGTGCAGGTCCTAAAAACCTAGAGGTGTATAGAGTGTGCCAGTCAATTTGACCTATAATTGACAAGAAAACAAACGTAAGTTGTTCTAACGCTATCGGCGACGGTCCATCGGCATCAGCCTCGATAGCTTCTATAAACACTACAATGCACCGTATGAATATGTAAATAATTATGTACCGGTTACTCGATATCAAATCTATTTAACACTCTCATCGACAGATCCTACCAATTGGCTCATGGGATACACTCGACACACTAATCTTTATGGTTTGAACTCAACGGATGCAATGTAAAGACGTCATGCCAAGAATACCATAGGTAAGACTAAACCCGATTGTTAAGATAACAGGTAACTCCTTGGCTAAAACTCTGACATATGTCAGACTAATAGATTAGCTCAGATCATTTCGTATGCCTCTCACCAGTGCAATGGATCAGACTCAACTGAGACAGCATCACACCAGCAATCGGTATGTCAGCCCAACTTCTGGTGTCAACACCTGTACTACATCCTTCGAAGCACAGGGCCTTCTAGGAGATCCGCTTCATCTTTTAACATGGCTATAATAGGACTTCACTAGTCGTAGGCTTGTATGCAGAGCACTTCGATGGCCTCTGGTAGTGATGTTGATGGAGCAGACAGCACTTCGTAGAATGCTCTAGCCAGGAGGTCTTAGCCTCCAGCTGCTGCTTTAGCAAGGGTGTCAGCTTGCTGATTGTAGGCCCTTGGGATGCTTCGGATAGAGATCCTCTTGAAAGCAAGCTCCGCTTTACGTACCTCAGCTAGGTACTCCATGAGGTCAGGGTGGCATGCTTGGAAGCTTTTGTCGATATGCCCAACAATAATCTAGGAGTCTATTTTTACAACAACCCTAGCTGTGCCTAGTACACGAGCCTTTCAAAAGCCTAACAACATGCCTTCATACTCAACTATGTTATTTATAGCTTTAAAATTTAACCTTACATAGTACAAAGCCTTCTGGCTAGAGGAGAAAATTATTATAGCTCTGACACCTGCGCAGGAGGCCTGGTATGCCTCGAGTGCCCATGTGACCAGAGGGGTCCATTCTATGATGAAGTCTGCTAAGACTTGGGACTTTATTGCAGTGCGGGTGGTGAATGTGATCCCAAAGGGTGTCAGCTCGATCGCCCACTTCCCTACTCGCTCTGCTGAGTCTTTGTTGTGAAGCATATCTCCGAGGAGGTATGATGTTGGCACAGTAATATTGTGTGCAAGGAAGTAGTGTTGGAGCTTCCTTAAAGCCATAACGAGGGAGTAAGTGATTTTTGCTAACTCTGTATATCCAGACAATACTTCTGATACAAAGTATATCAGCCTCTGTGTCAGTTTGCCCTCAAAGTCTTACTCGTGAACTAGCACCGCGTTGATGGCAAAGGCCGCAGCGGCGATGTATAGTAGTAGCCCCTCTTCGGGCACCAGAATGGTGAGCGAAGCTAGGTTTGTGAGGTAGAGCTTGATGTCATCGAAGCTCTTCTGGCACTGTAGGGTCCATGTGAATTCATCGGAGCCTTTGAGCGCTTTAAAAATTGGCAGACTTCCCTTTATGGAGTGGGCCAGAAATCGACTTAGAGCGGCGAGGCGGCCAGTGAGTTTCTGCACTTCTTTTATATTCAACGGGTGGCCATGCGCTGATCTACGTGTGGCTGGTTTTGATCCCTCGACTTCAAACCAAATACCCTAGCAGCTTGCTGGCTCGGACTTCGAAGATGCATTTTTTGGGATTTAACCGGATTCCTACCCTTCGTAGACTCTCGAAGGTTTCAGCTAAATCCCTACTATGTACGCTTTTCTTAGTGCTTTTTATTACAATGTTGTCCATATAAGCTTCAATATTCCTTCACAACTTGTGGTCTAGGACATTCGAAATTAATCTAGAGAAGGTAGTCTCGGTATTTTTTAAACCAAAGGGCATGCGTACATACAAGTATACCTCTGTTGGGGTGACGAAGCTTGTCTTCTCATCATCTTCGCGCCAGAGCCACACTTGATAGTACCAGGAGTACGAATCGAGGAAGCTTAACAGATCAGAGCCTGTGGTGGAGTCGATGAGCTGGTCAATGTGAGGCAGGGGGTAGGGGTCATTGGGCTATGCTTTATTTAAAGAAGTGTAATTGATGCACATACGCCACTTGCCCGTGTTCTTTTTTAACGGGGTTTGACAGCCACTCTGAATGGTTGACCTCCCATGTGACCCTGGCTTGAAGTAGCTTCTCTACCTCGGTCTTAGTGAGGCCTACACTTTCTGCTGATAGTTTGTGAAGGCCTTGGCGCACAGACCTAGCTAGAGGGTTCACCAAGAGGGAGTGCTCGATAACGCTTCGGTCTACTTCGAAAATATCTTCATCCGTCCATGTGAATATATCAAGGTTGTTTCTAATGGTCTCTTCGAGCGGGGCCACCTTTTCAGGGCTCAGGTCACCCCCGAACTGTAGAGGGTACTTGAGCCCTCCTTCGACGATTATCCGGGTGGCTATTTCTCCACCGGGTTGGGGCTTAATCACTGGCCCTCTTTGCTCTTCGGGGCTTTGACCGCCCCCTCCGTGCTGATGCACAGAGTGTACTTGGCGAGCATCGAGGGGGACGGTATGCCCATACTTGACCCTTCATGTGAGGCTTTGATCACCTAGCACTGTGAGTAACCCCTTGGGTGGGTATCTTTAGGCACAGGTAATTGTGGTGGGCCACTGCTTCGAACTAGTTCAGGGTGGCCCTCCCAAGAATGGTGTTGTACACGTACGAAGCATTGATGATGTTGAACATGATCGCCTCTGTGCGCGTAAAGTTGCCTTTGCCAAATGTGACCTCGAGGCCAATTTGCCCCACCGCCTCGAGGGTCGGGCCGTTGAATCCCTACAGTGGCCTTACAGCCAGGAGGAAATGCTTTTGTGAGATGCAGAGCTGGTCAAAAGTGTGGGTGAATATGATGTCTGCAGAGCTCCCTCCGTCGACGAGGATGCGACGTACCTCGGTGCCGATGATGTCAGTGGTGATGACGAGGGGGTCGGCATGCAGGAATTTGACTCTGGCAGCATCTTTGGCTATGAAATAGATGGGCACATGCGCCTAGTCTGGCATCGGGGAGGCCAAAGATGATGTCCCAATATGCCCTACTTTGCGGACATATTCACGCCTCTATCGCTTGGATAGGTTTCTGAGGGCACCCCCACTGAAAATGGGGAGCACGACCCTTTTGGGGGGCTCCGGCACATTCTCTATTTAGGGGTGGCATTATATTTACCATCAGGGGTCCGACTTGCACCTCAGCTGGTTTGGCTTGCCTTACGGCTTGAACGGCAAGGGCGGCTTCGGGGACTCGATCTGTGGTCCCTCGTCCCGTGGTCCGCTCGAGGTAATCTCCTCACAGAGCCAAAATGGCCTTGCAGGGGTCCATGTTGTGGCTCCGGTTGACGCCATGAACATTGCAGAAGAAGCCCTGATTCGGAGCGAGGGGACCCGGCTGGTGGCCTCACCCCGCCCCCTCAGCCACATTCTTGGCCCTGCTGAAGCTTCGTGGGTCGAGGCCCCCCGATAGTGAGCACTTCATTTCTGAAATGCTTTTTGTTTCTTCTGGGCTCTGGGGCCTTGGGCTCCGTGTACATAGGCTTTGAGAAGGCTGGAGTGTGCACTTCTGGAGCTTGCACTTGGGCGATAGTGGCGTTCCTATGCAGCTGCCCCTCCTCTGATCTGGCGTGCTCTTTGAAGTACTTCATAAACTGTGCTACCAAAGATATGGGTTTTTAGTGCAACCTATCGAGGAGCCCATGGTGACTGACATCTACGCGAGCAACGTCCACAACTGAAGATGTTGATAGTCCCTTGATCTGGGACTTAGTGTAGGCAAACCTTTGGAAGTACTGTCTGAGGGACTCTCCCGGCTGCTGCTTGACTTGAAATAGGCTCCACGTAGACATGGGGGCCACATAGGTCCCAAGGAAGTTACTGGTGAACTTCTTTCAGAAGTGCTCCCAGGATCTTACGGAACCTGGCTTGAGCGACCAGAATCATTGGAGGGCTATGCCTTTGAGGGCCAGGGGGAAGCATTTGGTCATCGTGTCCCTCTCACCTCCGCTGGCCTCTATTGTGAGGGCGTAGGAGAGGGTGAACTCATCGGGGTTGGAGTCTCCGCTGTATTTGGGTAGCTTCACAGCTCGAAACTTCGGGTGGAAGCATACCATTTGGACGTCAGGGTAGAGGGGTGACCTGTCATCGAAGGAGGCATTCTGCCTCCGCTCCTGGGGCCCCTGCTCCCTGTGGTCACTTATGGTAACAATAGTGGACCCTGGGGGGTCGGTAGAGACCTCCGGGGTGTGCACTTGTGTTAACGGCAAAATTTGGTAAGGCCCAGGCCCAATGCAGTTTCGGCACAATTAAGGGAAATCAACAAGTCCGATCAAAGCACGGTCAATGAAGCCCAACTGCAATACGCACGTGTGATCGGATAAGGATACGAAGAAGCCAGTATAAAGGAAAGATAGATCTTGTTACGGAGATAAAGATAAATTAGTTGCATTGCAGTCGTAGCCATGTAAGACGTCTGGACTATAAATATGTAACGTTTAGGCTTAGTTTAGGAGGACAATCAACAAAAACAAACTCTCGGCGCATCGCCAAAACTTGCCACCGACGAGTTCTTGCTCTCTCGCGGGGCTGCATCGCTCCTATCTCCGGTGAGAGGTAAGTTCCGTCAAACATGTATTGATTAATAGATCTAAGGCTTCATCGGTTAAGTCCGACATCTTATTTTATGTATCGATCATGATGTATCAGATGCGTGGTTCAGATTCAAATGCATTAATTAGAGGCTTCATCGTTTGAGTTTGATATCTCAGTTTATGTATTTGATTTATGTCACATATCGTTCATCTGGATGAAATATATCCTGGTTTGTTTAGTATTATGATTTATTATGGCTTTGCGACTGTCTTGGATCGGTCCAATCTTGCGGTCATAGTGAAGAGTAATGCGAATACCGATCAGGTATACTGCAACCAGATTCTAT
>KE372686.1:310528-326230 GCA_000418225.1 Zizania latifolia | reverse complement strand
TTTTTTTGTTTATCTTATTAGTTGCAGGATCAAACTGATTGGCACGCCACGAACCGCAAATTTAGGACCTGCACTAGAGTTAAGCAGATCTCTCAGGCCACGCGTGTGACCAAAAACTTCACCAACAACTTGTTCTGCTGTGTTTTGATGCCACCGTATGACTTCTGCGCGTAGCATGGCTAGCTCGGAGGCCTAAAGGTCTTCTAGGTCTTGACCTCCTTGAAAGGGCTCCCCCAGCTTTTGTGACCTGACATAGTCAGTCTAGAGTGCCACACGAGGTGGCAGGGCAACTAGGAGCGTCGCTTGGAAGCCTTCAGAAATCCAGGCTCGAACTTCAGGAAGCGTAGCGGCTTTAGGGTCGTCTGTTGCCGACGGAGGAACTCCGGTGGGCCCCGCCACTCCCGGGGCGCCTGACGCCGAAGGAAAGACTCTAGTGGGCCCCATGGCTCCTAGGGCACCTTCAAGATTCATGGGGCCCACGGGACCCGAAGCATCGGTTTTGGCCAGGGGATCTCCGAAGTGCGACATAGGTCTCGATATCCGAGGGGATCTCTGAGCAGGAGCGGCGCCCTTACTTTTCTTTGGAGGCATGCCTCGAAGTTAGGAATGTGAGTGTTGTGGCAGAGAGGCTATTTAGAACTAGGCTCCCCACGGTCGGCGCCAACTATTGGTGTAATAAATAATTACACGATAGGTTTTAAAGAGCCTCGGAAGGCTTAGACTTATGTGAAGTGTTTAAATTCGGTTTAAGCCTCTAATTAGGATAGTAACGTTACGTCCAAAAATAGGTGTATAGCTTTGAATACTGAATATTCAATGCCCCCGTTCTAACATCAATGGAGGGTATTTATAGGTACGATTTGGATAAGGTAATACGCAATTGTCCTCTACTTATAACCGACTATAATAATAATATACAGTGAAATACATAGAGGTAACATGGTAAAAGACCACGTATAACGCTGTAAACTACATGTCTTGTCGGAGGGGATAGAGATTCTTGGTTTTTAGCCCTCGCCTCTGAAGCGGTTCTAGGGCTTCGGAGTGGTTTCAGTGAAGAGTAGTCCGAAGGTGCTGACGTCGAGGGCGGCTTCGGCTTCACAGACTGGAGCCTGCACTTTTCGAAGGGTACTTCGAACTCTTGATCAATATTTCGGATATCTTCGAGTACGGCAGAAGTCAATTCCCCCAACACGTTACAAGGTTGTTTCATCAATGGTTAAAACTAATCTTGTATGATATATCAAAGGATCAACATATTATGCAATGGGTACACTGCCGAACTTAGGATAAAAATAAATTACTGGTCCTAAAATCTAATTACCTTATATTTTTATAATTTTTATAGTCTAAAATAACTAAAAATATGAAAATATCACTATATGAACCGTCTTTAATTTTTGCGTGATTTGTATAAGAGACGATTTGTTCTCATAACTAGGAAACTGCTCTTTCCGTCAAAAAGATTTTACTTATAGCTCCTAATTTTTTTTAAAGAGATTTTATTTTTTGCTTCCTTACTTATCATCCGTTTATAAATTAAAAAATGATTTCTTAAATATTCTTACTTATCCCTCGTCACTAATTTATTAACTTTATTCTAAAAAGTAATATAAAGTCTTTGAGAGAGGAGAGGGAGAGATGGAGTAAAATGCAAATATGCAAATTGAACAAACCCTGTAAAAGCATCTCCATCCAACCTCTCATCTCACTCTCTACTCTATTATTTAGCAAAATCTTTTTTAAAATCTCTCTCCAACCAACTTTCTACTCTATTCCCTATCTCATCTTACTCTCTATTTTGGCTTCTCTCCTCCCCAAAGCTAGGGAGCCAAAACCTCTCCCTATCCATTTTATTTTGACTTTTCTATATATTTTGGTTTTTTATACATACAAATTGTATGACCTGAATAAATACAATAAATACTTGGTAAACTAATCACAAAATAATTTTAGTTATTGAAAAGAATTTACTAATGTGAGTAAAAATTATAGAGAATGAAATAAAACTTGAAACCATATAAAGAATAAAAATAATTAATAACAGGAGTAGAAATTTATTAGCATGGATGTTACAGCTAACAGTGCACGTAAAAGTTAATTCATTGGTGATAGTTATAAGATATTAATAAAATATAGGTAAATAAAATATAGAGAGACAAATATAAAAAGTTTAATTGAGTGTTTTAAAAATAAAGAGCTAATCTAGATAAATAGAATCTCTATTTTTAGTTATAGAAAATTAAAAATAAGGTGTTTGACGTCCTAACACAGTGTGGTTGAGGTTTATAGTGGGCTGCTGATCCCGTGGGACAGAAAAACCATCTCCGCTCTCCATCGGATAGGATTAGGAAGGAGGCGACGAAGCAACAGCCGCAAGCTTCCGAGATGGAGGTGGCGGCCGCTCAGGCCCGCACCCTCCCGCTGCTCCTCCGCCACCCCGCCACCCTCCGGGGCTCCGTCTCCCTCTCCTGCGCCAGCGCCCGCCGGAGCTGGGCTGCGGCGGCCACGCCAGAAGGCGGCGACTACGAACGGGTGCCCTTAGACACCCCCGGCGCCTACCGGCTCGTCGACCGGACCACCGGACACAGCGTCATCGTGTGGGGCGGCACCGACGACGGCGACGTGGTCAGCATCCCGTCCCCGGCGGTGCTCTCCAGGACTACACGCGGCCCCGACCGCACAAAAGGTTCCACCACCTCGATTCTACCCCCAACTTCTAATGAAATTATTTCGTGGAACCTGCTTTTCATCTTCAAAACGTGAATTATGCCGACATTTGACCCGGCCGTAAGAGGTTGTTGGATTTGGGTATGAGATTAATTAGCACGCCTTTAGCAAGGGAACACGCATACCTTCATCCCATGCCAGACATAAATTTCACTAATTTTTCATGTAATCTGTGATGACTATGTTGCCTCTCAGTTCCCTTGGTAAAACTTTTTTACTTTCCTAAAAATGAAGCCATTTTTTACACCCCAGGTACAGGATCTGGGGGGAGCACAGGTATTGCAAATTTTGGCAGACTCAAGGCACAGAAAGTTAAAGCTTTAGCTAGGAGATCAACCCACCTCAAGAGAGAGAATTCTAGTCGCATAAGCATCAACCAGTTTGATGAATCTCCTTCTGATGATTCTGACCAAGAGGAGGCTAGTTTTGAAAGAGGTGGCAGAGGACATGCAAGGCTAAACAGTAAATTCAGAGAAGAGAAGACCCGAGGTGGGCATTCTCTGAATTCTGTTTTCAGGCAATACAGAGGTTCTGATGATTTGGGTTTTAGGGGTTCAGAGGCTACTTCTGGCTCCAAAATATGGAGTGACATTGCTGATGTTACATATGGACGACAGAACCAAAGGCAAAAGGGGCCTCTAGATAGTGGATTTTTCAGCCGCAAATCTTTTAAGGAAATTGGTTGTAGCGATGACATTCTGGGCGCATTGAGAAGTTTTGAATTCCCTCGTCCATCACATATTCAGGTAAATAAATTTTCAAAACAAATTCACTACTTGGGCCAGACGTCTCATGAATTCCTTTCTTTTATGTGAGGAAGAACATCTTGAGTCATTGGTGTAACTCATGATGGTGTATATCTGCAATGTTTTCTTACTGTGCCTAAACATGTATTCCTTGTTACACTATTTTAGGCCATGGCGTATCATCCTGTCTTGGTGGGAAAAAGCTGCATTATTGCTGACCAAAGTGGATCTGGCAAGACATTGGCATATCTTTGCCCAGTAATACAAAATTTAAGGAAGGAAGAAGTTCAGGGGCTCCATAAGTCTTCTCCTAGGAACCCACGGGTGGTTATATTGACTCCAACTGCTGAGCTTGCTTCTCAGGTATTTTACTTCTTGAATGAGATGTTAATGGCTTAATGCTCTGTAGTTCTTTTATGTGAAACATGGAAATCTTGTAGGACCATTTTAAATCTTTTCCAATCTCTCAGGTCCTTAACAACTGCCGGTCGGTATCAAAGGCTGGGGTTCCGTTTAGGTCTATGGTTGCAACTGGTGGGTTTCGACAGAAGACACAGTTAGAAAGCCTTGAGCAAGAGCTCGATGTACTCATTGCAACACCTGGCCGTTTCTTGTATCTGCTTCAGGAAGGATTTGTGCAAATAAATAACCTTAGATGGTATGCTTTTCCTTTTCATTTCCATTCATTTTGTAGTTTGAACTTCCAGCTGAGAACATATCAAACTAAATGAGTAAACACACTTGTGAGCAGTGTTGTGTTGGATGAAGTGGATATTTTATATGGTGAAGAAGGTTTTGAACAGGTGCTTCATCAATTGATTACTGTTGCACCAGTGACCACACAATATCTCTTTGTTACTGCCACTCTTCCTCTCGACATCTACAACAAGGTTGTCGAAACATTTCCAGACTGTGAAGTAATCATGGGGCCTGGCGTGCACCGAACAAGCTCTCGCCTGGAAGAGGTGGGCCATTTCTCACTCCATTTCTTAAGAAAACCTCTCTAGTAATTTCCTCTTGCCTCTTGGAGTGTACATACTTACATTTGTAGTGGTTGAACTGCAGATTCTTGTGGACTGCAGTGGAGACGAGAATGAGGAAAAGAATCCCGAGACAGCCTTCTCGAACAAGAAATCAGCACTTGTAAAGATAATTGAGGAATCTCCTGTTCGTAAAACAATTGTTTTTTGCAACAAGGTACGCAGTTCCTCTCTCTATTGTATATTTGTATCGTAGTGTATTAATTAATATGGAACATGATGAATTCCGTTGTATGAAAAATTAATTATCTGTTTCTAGATTGAGACATGCAGAAAGGTTGAGAATGTGCTGAGGCGGCTGGACAGGAAGGCTTCACAGCTCAAAGTTCTGCCGTTCCATGCTGCATTGGAGCAGGAACAGAGAATCGCCAACATCAAAGAGTTCCTGAACAAACAGACGGCGGGATCGATGTTCCTCGTGTGCACAGACAGGTATTGCATCCATCCATCAGCTATTCAGCTGATCACCTGAAGTCCTGAACTGAAGTGAAAGTGATCACCTCTCCAAGTAGCTAGTAAGCTAGTGATTGATCTGCTGGTGGTGGTGACAGGGCGTCGCGAGGCATCGACTTCACGAACGTGAACCACGTGGTGCTGTTCGACTACCCGCGCGACCCGAGCGAGTACGTGCGGCGGGTTGGCAGGACGGCGCGCGGCGCATCGGGCAATGGCAAGGCGTTCGTGTTCGCCGTCGGCAAGCAGGTGTCCCTCGCCAGGAGGGTCATGGACAGGAACATCAAGGGCCACCCGCTACACGACGTGCCATGCGTCTAATCTAATCCAAGATTTGTTGCCTGTCCCCACTCGAACCGACGACGACGACGACGATGATTCATACACGACACGGACGGCAGTTCAGGTCATGTTCGTGCCATGTACCATCTAGTGATCTGTAGCCACCAGCTAGGATTTGTAAAACAAACAAGTTTTGATGCATGGAACAGACCTACTATTTAGCAGGTCCTACGTCCTACGAGTCACATATACTTACATGCATGCAGCTGCCTCGGATCGATTTGCATCCATATGGATCGATCGTGATCGACGTGACGAAGAGGGAACAGTCGTTGTCCATTCTAGTCGCCGCCAGCCCTCTCATCCCATTATATTATTATGTTACTAGTCAATGTATATGGCCGGACTACCCTACACTATCGTATCATATCATATAGTATTGTAGCCTTATTAATCCTGCGTCCATATGCACATTATATGATTAACTATGCGTCCATGATACACCAAGTTCCCGACAATAATTAGAAAGAACAACTTAATTAATCAATATATATACTAATTGTTCACTCTAAGTGTGTTTCGATGTTAACTAGAAAGATCTAGCTGTTAATTAAATGGGTTGTATGAATGGTTGTACATTAATTATATGATCCTTATACGTGGTTAGGCTAATTTGTCTTCAACTTAACAGGCTTTTTTTAATGCCTGTCTAAAAATTTTATTCAAAATAGCCCATGCATTGCACGGGTTACGGATATGTAGCACAAGAAAAGAAACCCCTCAACAACTAAGCGCAGATAAGCAAGCTAGTGATCGACTTGAGCAGTTCCTTTTGTCACATTTCGCTCAAAGGTTGCTACTATTAATTAATCCCTTGCGATAATAATCCAATCATGGAGATTGGAGACTGGAGAGGTAGTACTGCTAATAATTATTGAGCTAGGCCTCGTTTCCCTTTCCTGGGTGCCTTCCTTACGTACAAGCACGGCTCTACGTGAGGCAAACTGGTGAGCTACCTAGCTTGCTCCACACTGCCGATGTGCCAAGCTGCAAGTCATCTTCTGACGGACACCACGCGTGTGTCCAACTCAAGCTAGCGCACATACATACATACATACAGCTCGTCTCTTCTCTTCGCGTCCTGTACAATTAATCGAGTACGTATAGGATAAGATAAGATCGATCGATCGCTAATTCCTTTCAGGTATTATATATGTTACGCCTCCGGCCTCCTGCCAAATTGCATTCAGTGTGCATGCACAGAGAAAAGAATGTCACCTGAACATTATGAACTTGATTGCCATAAGCTTGTCTGACTACTGTGTACCTCTATTCCATAATATAAGGCGTTTATATTTAATTTTTAGGAAAGTTAATATTTATAAATTTGACTAATAATTAATCGAAAATATTAAAGTTTAGTGTTATGCATATCATATAGTTAGATTGATATTTAAAATTAATTTAATATGTTGTTATCTTATTAGTCATTAATGATATAATGTGAAAATAAGTTTTACATTGAATACAGTGTAAAAAACTTATATGCCATGTATTTTAGAATAGAGGTAGTTTAATGATATACAGTAAAAAACTACTCGTAGTATATATATTCTTGTAGCGTATATATGCTGCTGCTTTTGTGTAGATATTAGCTAGATATACGGTACAACATTTATCTTTTAAGGAGTAATATTTTAAATTAATCTAGACCATTGATTTTAGTTAGGATTAAAAATAAACTAAAATTAAAAATATTTGGTGACCGGTAGATAATTGGAAAGTCAACGCAGAAAATTAGAAAGTTCGCACATAAAATTGAAAAGTTAACACAGAAAATTGAAAAGTTAGCGCAGAAAATTAGAAAGTCTACGCAGAAAAATCAAGATTGACCTAGAAGGTAATAGGTCACTATCTTTAATCTTACTCATCAAATCAAAACAAATAAACAGTTTATAATATTTTTGTTGCACCGTAAAATTTGTCACACATATATAAAACGGCATATACATGTAGGTCGATTTACACGGTAGCTCAAATAATTAGTTGGCCGGCCCGGAATGCATATCTAGTCATACCCTAAAAAATATAATATATGGACGTTGTTTAAGAAAAAATAAATTGTATGACGCTAGAAGGAGGGCTTGAACCTCCGACCTTGTGGTTAACAGCCACACGCTCTAACCAACTGAGCTATTCCAGCTTTCGCCTTTTAATGGTATGCACAGAACTCGATCCTTATTTATTTGTCACTATAAAGTATTGCATGCACGAATCCTTTAATACTAATGTATAGCGGTGAGCCGGTGACGAACTGACGATACAAAAGAACAAGGATATTCCAGCTTGCAGCTCCCTACTGACTGAAACGACTTTTTTTTAAAGACTAGAAATTATAACTACTGCTATACTTATCCACTGTATTATTATGGTTGGTGGCTGGTAGCCTTGTGGTTTAATATTATATTTTGATATATATATATGTACCTCTCTTAATTTAATATAATATATGTTTTACTGTTCAAACAGTTGTCTAGTTCATATTAATTTTCGGAGCTTCACGGAGTGTCAAGGACGCTCGACAAAATATAGTTTTCCCGTTGTAATATATTATTTGTGGGTTAGGAAGACAGAATAGTGAATTAAAATAATAAAACTATAATATATGGATGTTATTTGTGGGAGGATGAAAAAAGAAAAAAATAAAATAAATGACGCTAGAAGGAGGGCTTGAACCTCCGACCTTGTGGTTAACAGCCACACGCTCTAACCATCTGAGCTATTCCAGCTTTGGCTTTTGTATTTTCGTCAAATATTAATGGTATGCACAAAAACTCGATCCTTATTTATTTGCCACTATAAAGTATTGCACGTACGAATCCTTTTATATTAATGTATAGCGGTGACGAACTGACGATACAAAGGAACAAGGATATTCCAGCTTGCAGCTCTACCGACTGAAAACGACTTTTTTTAAGAAAGACTAGAAACTACTGCTATACTTATCCGCTGTATCATTATGGTTGGTGGCTGGTAGCCTTGTGGTTTAATATTATATTTCGATTATATATATCTCTCTCTTAATTTACAGCTCAAACAGTTATCTAGTTCATATTAATTTAATTTTACGTCTTCTTTGTTTTACTCTAACTTCTAACCGCGGTGCAGATGCGAAAAGCTAGCTACGTACGTACCGACTCCATAGCCATATGCATGCTCGCGATCGACTCGACTGGACTGCCTGCAGAAATTAATTGCGGTGGGTAGTGAATCCGAATCGGACTAGCTACACTGGGGAGTGGGGAGCATCCATATATACTCGAGCGGCCTGCCCAACCGACCGCGCGCCGCCGGCCGGCGAGGAAACGATGCCGCGGCAAAGGCGGCGGCGTTGAAGGCTCGATCCCTCGCTTTGTGTCCCTCCCCTCTTCCCCTGCCATGGATGGATCTCTCCATCTCCTGCTGCTGCCACCCGCGCCCTGGCCTGCGCCCGACGACCGCCCGCCACCACACCTGACCTCACCAAATACGTTCCTTTTCCTACGCACAAATGCACGATCGTTCTCTATTTAGGGCCTGTTTAGCACCTATCAATCCCGGCCATCCACGAGGAAAGAACCGGATTAGTGGATACCAAGCATGCCCTTACTTAGTTCTTCATATCTGCTACTGCTGCTTCGCACTTAACTTGTATATATGCTTCCATACTCTCTCTATTGGTTTGCTAATTAAGCAATTAATTTGGTCACTACTCCCAGTCTATATATAATTTGCTGTCTAATTTTCAATTTGAACTTTGCTCAAAAAATAACCTTCGCGATGAAAATCATCTAATATAATGTATATGTACACCCTCCAACTACTGGAACCATCCAAGGAAACTATTTATGAGCGAGCGAGAATGCTGAATGCATTCGTATATATAGCAGACCATCCATTCTCTTATCATCATCATATCATGAGGCTAAAGCAGTAAAAGGGAGATGGACAAAGCTCCATATATAATGAGGTAATCAAGTAATCCCTCCGTTTTATATTATAAGTCATTTAACTTTAATGAAAGTCAAGCTTTTTAGATTTAACTAAATTTAAATAAAAAATATATTGACAATTACAATTCCAAATAAATACATTATTATGACATATTTGATGGTGGATTTAACGAAATTAATTTAATGGTGTAATTAATTGTTGGTATATTTTTTCTATACAATTTGGTTAAAGTTAGAGAAATTTAACTTATAAAAATCAAATAATTTATAATATAAAACACAGGGTGTGGTAGTAGTATGTTAGATAGAGGCTGTGTTACCAACAGACACAGAACGCCGCCATCCTTTATATAAGCAAGCACCCAAACCCAAAGTGCAAAGAAAGAGCTAAGAATTGAAGAAGAGGCCAAGCTAAGCTCGAGAGCTGGTCACTTCTGCGTTCAAGACTGTGTAACAAGCTATGGCTATATATAGCTGTGGTGCAGATTATAAGAGAGCTAGCTGAGGATATGATGAGGCAGCAGGAGAGCAGGTTCAAGAGGACGTGCGTCTTCTGCGGCAGCAGCCAGGGCAACAAGACCAGCTACCACGACGCCGCCATCAACCTCGCCAAAGAGCTGGTACGGTTCAGAATAATAACTATCTATCTATCTATATATTCAGTGTTCAGTGACCAATGTTCAATGCCCTTGATTTTGCCATGCATGCATACTGTACTCCTGCATGTCGCTTAATTCTCTCTGCAACGGATTCGCTTCGCTCGCTCGTGCTGCAAGAAACTCCATCTTTCCTTGCAGCAGGTGGCGAGGGGCATTGACCTGGTGTACGGCGGCGGCGGCATCGGCCTCATGGGGCTGTCTGTTAGGAGAAGGTAATTAATAGATAATTAAGAAAAATTTGGGAGTCAAGTTGGAATTAATAGAAAACTTAGGAGTCAAGTTGAAGTTAATAGAAAACTTGAGAGTCAAGTAGGCATGGATATAAAAGAGTGAGAAGACACATTGTATGAACTTGAACAAGGAAGAAGGAGAAATAGGCCGGCGGCTCATGCTTGGGGTTTTCCAGACTGAGATTTTATTTTCGTTTACTGTTTTACTATGAATTCTTGTGTTCTCGATCCGAGTCGCTAACAAGTGGTATCAGAGCCTCGTTGATGGAAATGAACATAGAGATGGAGATAGAAGCTAGAATCAACGTGAAGCTCGATCGGTTGTTTAAGATGATGGACGAGAGGATCAAGAGGATGGATGAGCAGGCAGAGCAGTGGAAGAACAGCCCTCTTGGGGTATTTGCAGCGAGCAAGATGGAAAAGACTCAAGGGAAGGAGAGGAGTTTACCTCCAGCGGCGCCACCCGAGCCCACCATGGTGGAGGATGTGCCCCCTCTTGCGGTCCTCGACGTCGCTGACGACGCCACCAACCACCTCGAGCTTGCTCTTGACGGCGAGCCCATGGAGTTTCCCAAGGAGGCCACCTCCAGTGTCGCCGTCAGGAAGACCACGCCCACATACAGCGCCAATGCTGAGATAGAGGTCCTCCGCACCACCAACCTCGACCTGCAAGAGAAGCTCGCTGATGCCGACCGTGAGAGCAAGGCCCATGCCATAGAGGCCTATCGTCCGCACGTCAGCCTTCTTCCACCACTGAGCCACCGCGCCCCGCCCACGCCAGGCCGTGCCGCCTGGCTGTGTCACGCCATCCATCCGCGCCACGCCGCCCGTTTGCAGCGACTGCTTCGACGCCGCCGACCACCAGATCCGCCCCACCGTTGACCAGATCTGCGCCAGAACCGTCCGCCCGTGCCAGATCCGCACCGTGGCCCGCGTCTCTAGCCTCCGCATCGCCGCCCTCCATGCCACGACACCCGTCCACTAGATCTGGGTTGACCGATCTAGATCTGCGGCGCTGCCGCTAGATCTGGTGCCCGCGCGCTGAGCCGCCGTCGCTCGATGCGTGGTGCGCTGCCGCCGCCTAACGCTGGCCGCCATCCCTGGCCGGTACGCCACCACCGGCCACTGCCCCAGCCTCCCCCCTCTCCAACTTCATGCAAATGGGGGGCACACATGTGAGGCTACTTGTCCAAGAGGCTTCTTCTGGAAGGATGTGGAGAAAGTGACTTGTTACTTTGAGAAGAACTTATTGCATTATAGGAGCTGGAAAAAAGAGAAGAACAAGGGATCCGTACATTGACAGTGGAGGCATACGGTGATTTCTGCACAAGAGGATCGAGGGTAATTCGCAGCGACAATCAGATTTTTTTTGAAGCACTAGTTTGGGGGCAAGCCAGTTTTTAAGGGGGAAAGAATGTTAAGAACCATTAGAAGGTAATTAGTAAATAATTAGGAAAAACTTGGGAGTCAAGTAGGCATGGCTATAAAAGAGAGAGAAGGCATATTGTATGAACTTGAACAAGGAAGAAGGAGAAACAGGCCGGCAGCTCAGCATGCTTGGGAGTTTCTTGGCTGAGATTTTATTTTTGTTTTCTGTTCTACTGTAAATTCTTGTGTTCTTGATCCGAGTCGCTGACACTCTCGTCTCCCAGGCCGTCTACGATGGTGGCAGGCACGTCATTCGGTATGTCCGATTCAATAGAGTATACTAGTACGGCCATTGATGCCAGTACAACCAAGTGCTCACTCTGTTGTTGCTTGTTTCATGCTCTTGTCTTCCATGCGCGCGCGTGCAGGGTCATTCCCAGGACTCTCATGACCCCCGAGGTATGATGAACTGCATTCCCCCCACGTACTAATCTATTTTACCACGAGTGGAAGATGTCTGGTAGTAGTACTATTACTAATTTACTATCAGCATGCTACTCCTTTCAAGTTTCAATCGTGGCAATCCACTGAAAACGTGATAATTTTCAATTGTAAATGTTACTAGGTTCCATGGACCATGGCGATAATTGCATGTCCTAAAAGGCACTCGATAAACACACGTCACTTTATCTAGTTTCCAACGTGGCACTCAACAAAACAGCCATCACGTCACTGGGCCGTTACCCCTATTTTTTGCTGAGTGTCACGCTGAACACTCAACGAAGCCGACATGGCACTCGACGAAGGGTTCACCGAGTGTCCAATAAAATACACTCGGTGAATCCTTGCTTGCCGATAAAAGAGTTCGCTGAGTGTTACCTTTCACCGAGTGTAATATAGCTTTCGTCGTGTGCCAAGTGGCACTCGGTGAATCACCGGATTCTTGTAGTGCAGATAGTAATCCTTGAGCACTTGAATCGCGTGTTTCCAGGGGAACGTGCACTCAAGCAGGCATTGCTTAGAAAAAGCTACAACTTCCCTGGCTGCGTATCATCGTACGTAGTTGTACATGCATGTGCCATGCGGTACAAATCCAAGTCCGGGCATGTGAGTATGAACAAGAACAAGAGGAGCTTGTCTGTCTCTGTGGCCTTGTCATCAAAAGAATGTCCTTGTTTGCTCCATGAAGATTAGAAGCAGTCAAGCACTCAAGCATCCTAGATACTGGCGAACGGTTTGATGTAGGCTGTGCACATGAGCATATGGCCTTGATCACGCATTCATGTTGAATTGTGGGGAGAGGGGAAGAGTAGATTAGATTGATTGTAAGACAAGATGATAAGACGATTACATTGAGCCTCAGGGGTGGTATATATAGAGATACATGTGAAGAGATAAGGCAGGAGGAGATAGAATCAAATCCTAACTAATCTTATCCCTAACACACTACTACACAACCACTACTACAGAACGCGCCATTAGTACCAGTTGTAAACCCCCCTTTTATCCTGGTTTTTGATCCGGTACTATCCATCCGGGACTAAAGGGGTAGCACATTAGTACCGGTTGAATAACCGGTACTAATACACCCATTTAGTCCCGGGTGGAGAACCCAACCAGGACTAATTCTCCATGCATTAGTACCGACTGAGAAGCACAGCCGGTACTAAAATCCATAACTTTAGTGTCGGCTTGACTTCTCAGCCGGTACTTGTCGGGGGAATGACCCCGGGTACCTACCAAACAACCTTGGGGTAGTCAAACAGAATAAGGAGTCGGGAGACAAGACATTAAAGATGACCTTACAAAAGGATGGATCGGCGGTCGGAAGAAAAGCGACCAGCGAGATGTGAAGGGAAAGCTTATATGGCACTCCGAGTCGAGGACTCGGAGAATATCCTGAATACAAGGACTCGGAAGGAGGAGGAGACAGCAGGCCCACACACTTAATTGCTGGTGATAACTCAAGATCGTAACTGCCGGATTTGAATAACGAATAATGTCGTGTTATTAGCCCACGTCTCATGGTAATTTAACCGCTGTAAAGATACTTAATTTGGGGAGTTAAGACCTAAACAGTAACCCCCTGACCCCTAAGGTATATAAAGGAGTCGGGGGTACCTCCCTTGGGGTTTTTTTAGACTCTCATTCAACCTACACGCGCGAGAACCTTGCAATCATCAGCGCATAATCCATAACACAGGAGGCCCGAACCTGTCTAAATTCTCTTTGTCTCTTAGCTTTAGAGGCAACCATAGGATCTCGAACATAGAAACCACCCTAACCGAATCAAACTACCTCCATAGGACACCCCATCGGAGGACTACTGTTCCAAACAATGACAGTTGGCGCGCTAGGTAGGGGTATTCTGTGATTTTTCTCATTCGGATCCAATGGCCATCATTTACAACTTCAACACCAAGGTCCCCGTTGGCTCCGTCATCACTTTCGAGAACCTTACATTCGTTGGTGACACTATGCGCCAACTCGTTCTGTCTGAATCCGCCACTAGCCGGACGAAGACATCATGATCGCTCGTTATGCGGCTAACTCCGTCAACCGCCCATGGGGCTACTCGCCCTTGCAACCGAGCGACTCTGACACCTGAACGCCCAACTCTGCCGAGTCCTCGTCGAACGGTCTCCAACGACTCTCCTGCTGACTACGTCATTTTCTCCACCCCGAGTGGACGCAAGGTCCAAAGACGCCAGTTCACTGAGGTTATCTTGGTGTGATCCAAGAAGAAGAGTACACCGATCAGATTGCCGACTCCTCCATCAAGCTTCATCATGGTAATGATGACCACCGTTTCCAATGATGAGCCGACCACCAACGCTGCCGAGTCCAGCAGCCATCGCCGCGAGCACCGGCAGCGAAACACCGCCCGCTCCATTCGCCGAGGCAAGGCCCCCACAGTTGAAGGTTCTCAACAGAACAATCAAGAAGATTTTACGGTGGACTTTGAAGGTCACACCGTGTACCGTACGTCGACGACGAACCTAGTCACCATCGAGAGGGCACTTTCTGCCCTCCCCGAGACTTCTGAGCTCCAAAGGGCCCGGGTAATGACGCAGGCCACCGCCGCCCAAATTAATAACTTGGTCTCGCCCGGTCGCTCACACTCCACCAACCGAAATGCCGCCCGACCATCTGGTCCTTTGCGGCGCTCTCGATGGACTGCACGTCATGGAAGCTCCTATTCGAACGATGCTCGAGAAATTGTCAACTAACTATGGGATGCCCGCAATATTATCTCTCACCGCCGTGCATATCATGAACGCAGTGAAATGCATCGCCGGGAGCAGTATGACCGAAGTCATGGCACCCCGAGAACCGATCGGCTTGATGATGTCAATTCTCGTCATAATGGGTTCCTGGCCTTCACTGAACAGCTCTGCCAGGTTGTCTGGCCTAAGATTTTTCGCCCGACGGGCATCGAGCCCTATGACGGTAAGACTGACCCCTCACAGTGGCTTCGGCTATATTATACAGCCATCCAAGTAGCAAATGGAGATGAGCACATCATGATAAACTATCTCCCAGTTGTAGGACCGAAACTAGCGACCAGAGAGGGGTGAATGGGCGCAAAATAAAAAACACAGATAAAAATAAAATCTCCTTAACTCCTTGTATCAAACTTGCGAGTGGCTTCAAGAGACTCAGCGCAAGGCTGTGCTAAAATATCCACTCAGGACAAGTTGATACAATCTCCACCAAAAGACAATCATCGAAAAGAATCGCCCAAAGTAAAGACAAGTGTTAAACAATCAATCAAAATGCATCCACGAGTGCAACAAACGTTCTATAGAAAAAGACATGCACAAAGCACTCATGCGCAAATGATCGAACACTTGGTGTGCTGCTTCATTGACATTTCATCAAACATATAGAGTACATTCCGGAACCTCTCAGGCAATTCAACAAACACTTGATATGCACTAGAACACATAGATATTTCAATCAAACATTCCTAGTGCAATCTGAATATCAAGTTCTTGTAAACATTAAATTAAACACATGCAGTGCGCATAGAAGAACAAGATACCATAGCCGAGCCGGAGTAGTGCGTCGCCGTTGGCTGCCTGAGGCTGTCTCTGTTGCACCTGCATGTACCGGCGCAGGTCGACGCCGCTGGTGCGCCCTACCATGTGCGCCGCTGCGCCTCGCCTTGCTATGCGCGCACGCGCCGCGCCCTGCGCCCC